>JASDQU010108415.1:47647-60032 GCA_032191745.1 Picea mariana | reverse complement strand
GATGTGTATTTCTCAGTGATCTTGTGGTTATTATGCTCTTATCTTTATGAAATGCAAAGAACTATAATATCAGCATAAAACATTAACAGTTACATAGATCCACATTTTATTTATCTATGGCTATGTTTGGTCATGTTGTAGCTCCACTGTGTACAATCTCATGGCTACATTATGGTTCAGTCATGGAAATATGGATCCACATTGTATGTTCAATGGCCATGTTTTTAGTGAGTACCCTCATGGATGCGTAGTGTATTGGTTGATGACCATGATTTGAAACCATTTTTTTCGAGCATGGGATTCCTACCTTGGGATGATATATGTATACTGATTATTGATTGCATGAAGCTTCTGACATGATCTCCTTCTTCAGTCCCTTAATGCACAAATTTTGCAAATCATTTTGACCATCATTTTCTCTTATAACCTCACGCTTTGGGCGGCATCTATTATACACCATTTTTCCATGCCTAGACAAGTGTCGCAAGTGTCACATCGCACTTTGCTAAGTGTCACAATTGTGGCATCGCATCCCGTAAGTGTCTCAACTACAATGGAGTAATGTCATGGTGTAAGTGTCTTACTTTTTTAAGTATTATGACCTTGACACCATGTAAAAATCATATGTCATGATCCCTAGTGAAGTTAGAGGAAAAAAACCATCATTTGAAGGTCGAAAACCCACTTTTCCCCTTGTCTTTCTAGCCTTTTGTGACCAAGGAGGCCCCCCTACCCACTCTGTGGGAGCATCCCTCTTCATTTTCCAGTTCAAGGCGATCATCTGGGATTCCATGTCTGCCTCTTGGGGAGAGATTCCTTGTAGTTAGGGAGGTTTCCATGGATCTAGGGGAGTTATTTCGAGAAGGATTTGGGTTTGTTTTGGTTGTTCTCATTGTTCACTTGAGATATAATTCCACCACCTTCCACCCTATGTTGGGAGAGATCCATAACCATGTGGATAAATAAAATCTCAAACTATTGCACCAAATCCTCAACGATACTCTTCGTTTAGACTTGTTGGTTGGAACTCTTGAATCCTACATAACCAGGGCCATTCATGGTGAAAAAGGGGGACCATACTGAGTATGAAATTGCTAATCTTAACAAAAGATTTCCAAGGAGAATATCAAGAGATAAAAATTTTCATTCTTGGGAGAAAAGATTCATGGGTATGCATTCAAGGGATGAAGAGGAGGCTTAAAGGAGAAACATCATATGTAAGGTTGTATCTTCATGATTCATAATCAATGAAACTTGGCCTATTTCCCTAAACTATGTTGTTCATTTCTTGTTGTGTATGTTTCTTCTGTTCAAGTTTTCATAAGTAGAGTCTCTATTATCTGACATTAGATAGTAGGAGGAGAATTTGCTTTTGATTCTTGCATATCATCTTCACGAGGGAGATTTGTGTTGGAGATCAACTATTGGAGCAGTGGGGATGAAATTCAGGAATAAGGTGCACCATATTTTCCTTTTCTCTCTCTTAAAATTCATATAAGAAAATAGAACATGCGTAGTGATGGGAATGTTAGGTACCATTTGTTAGAATAGTCTCAGCTAAAGGAAACTCAGTTGAGGGGGGTTCCGCCTGTCCGTAGGGGGGATTTTCTACAACACCTAACTTCTCTCCTTTTTCCATTACCTTTGATCTTTTATTGACTTTCCATGCCTTATATGTAAACATAGATATACATCCTTCTCTTGCCAACTGTCCTATTGAAATTAGATTTCTTTTTAGATCTGGTATATATCTCACCCCTTTTAGTAACCATTGGTTTCCATTCTTTTTCTTTATTTCTACCTTACCCATTCCAACAATTTGACATGGTTCATCATCACCCAAATAAACCTGTTCAAAATCACCTTGAACAAAGCTTTGAAAATATTTTGTATGGTGTGTGGTTTGAAATGAAGCCGTTGAATCTAATACCCAAGACTCAATAATATTATCTAAATAAAGCATCATAGTATCTTGTAAGACATCACCTCCTACAATCTCTTCCTGATATTTGTCCTGTTGTCCATCTCTTTGTCTTGTTGGAGCTATGCATTATTTCTTCAGATGCCCTTTCTTTCCACAATTCCAACACTTTATCTTTCCTAGTATGGATTTGGATTTTCCCTTCCTAGAATTCCCATGGTTTCTTGGACTCTTTCATCTTTCCTTTTGTCTTCCCCTATTCTCCATGCTAAATGTATTACCTAATATCTCACCTGTGCTTTTCCATCTCATTTCCTCACTAAGGATAACACCAAAAACATTATCAAATTTCAGAGTGTTTGAACCAGAGACTTAGTTACTTACAAGCATGACCAAGCCATTCTGACTTTCTGGCAATGAACAAAATATCAGAAGATCCCTAACCTCATCATCAAAGTCCACTTTTATAGAACTTAGTTGATTAGTAACCATATTGAATTCATTTAAATGATCGAAAACAAACCGATCTTTTAACATCTTCATATTAAATAATTGTTTCAATAGAAATACCTTGTTAGAAGTCGAGGGTTTTTCATATAGTTTATCCAATGCATTCGTCAAATCCTTCATTGTATTTTGTTTTGAAATATTGAAAGCCATCAATGTTTCTAGGAATAACAATATCGTTCCCAGTGTCTTTCTGTCAAGAATCACCCATTCTTCGTCCTTGATACTCATCGATTGCTTTTCTTTTCCACCTAATGGTAGGTAGATATCCTTATGATATAAAAAAAATTATATTTGCATATTTGATAACTGATAGTTTTGGCTATTAAATTTCTCAACCTTAAACTTTCCATCTTCCACCATTTCTCCCACATGAACCAGGAAGCCTCTTTTCATGTGAGTTACCTTTCATTCAGATACCAGTTGTTAGAAAAACAAAACTACAGAGCAACAAAATAAAAAAAAATGCGGAAATAAAACACAAAAGATATAAAATACAATAAAGACACATATATACGTGGTTCACCCAGTGTGGGTTATGTCCACTAGAGAATTTTCAGGTCTTTCCTTTATTATTATCCATCAAATGAAGGGATACAACCTACATCATACTCGTTGTAACTCCCTCTTCTTTCTCTGAGAGTCTCCTTTATCATAATAAAATATTCACTCGCTCTCCCACATAGTCGCAATACAATACCCTCATACATAAAAGAGAGTTTCCTTCTCGGGAAAAAATCCCTAATATAACTTCTACTGTCATATCTGCGACCTTATAATGAATGGTTCAGATTGATTACAAAATTATAATATTTTACAAAACAATGTTTCCCAAAAAATTTATTTGGGAGCGTCGCCCCTCCTTGAACCCCCCTGGAGAGAGAAGTGGGGGGGGAACTTCTTCCACACCCACCCGTCAAGTAGTGGGGTCCAAACAAAGCTAAAACAAGACCTCTGAATCAGGAAGATAATTAGGCTCAACAACCATCATAAAGAGGGAGAGAGGGAGACAAGGAGAGACATGTAGAGAAGTTGAGAGAGGGGGGGGAGGCATAGATGGGGAGAGATCAAGAGATAGATTGAGAGCGAGATCAAGAGAGATAAGGGGGAGAGAGGTGGGGAGAGATAGAGTGGTTGAGTCATAAAGAGAGAGGGAAAGAGAGTGGGAGGGAGGGAGGTAGATAGAGATACAGAGAAGGGTAGGGGAGAGATTGGGACAAAGGGAGAGGGAGAGAATGGTGGAGGAAGGGATAATGAGGTGGAGAGAACAATTTTGAAAAAATACCCCACACTAGAATAATGGGTTCTCTAGAGTTCTACAATTTTTTTTAAGGAAAATCCATCATTAACATACTCAACACCTCCACTAATGGAAAGATATACATTATATTTTGCTTGAAAAATAACATACAATTGTTAAAAAAACTCAAATTTCACATAGTTATTCACAAATTCTAATTTCATTTCCTACATTTTAACTTTTTACATCCTATTCAAATTCATTGTAAAAGTACCTTGAATAACCCCTCCAAGTTAATAAATTATTGTTTTTCCATATTTACATTGCCAATAATACTTCATGAAAAAACACCATTAACTTACACCCTTCCTTAACTTACTCTTCACTCTAACTATATATCCAATTTTATACACAATACCAAATTTAAAAAAAAAATGCAAAAAATCTTCTTAAATTTTAGCCTTCTCCACACATACATTCCATTCGTTGAATTTAATGATCAAAAACTTCGATGATCTCAACAATCCAATACCACGTGTCAATTTACCACCACTTGAGTACTTAAATTATATGCTTTTAAATAATAGGTATTTTATAAAGCTTACGAGGGAGTTGAATGGATAATTTAAAAATAACACAAGATGCAGACAAGGCCGCCTTCTATGTCCAACTTAATAAATTGGTCATGAAGGATGGCCAGCAGTATACAGTTTGTTACACAATGTGACATGTGGTATATATATTGTTGGATATATTTTGATATATTAAGATGAATATACAATTTGTTAAGTAATATTGAATGTGATAGGTAATATATATATATATAGTTTGTTAAACAATATTAAATGAAACAAATAGTATATATATTATTGAATATATCTTTATATATATAAAAAGATAATCCAACGATACTGACGGCCACATTCAATACTAATTAGTCACCACCAACAACAGGCCTGCTTCTTTCGCTTGAGTTTAGAGTCTACATGACAAGGAATAGTGGCAGCGACGGAGATGCTCATTTCAGGTATGCCGCCTGTACGCTTCTCAATGAAAAATCACTTTTGTTGTGTTGAATCTGCTGTGTAAATTTTCCATGTTAAGAAAACTCTCAAACAAGGGTGTTCTCGGTATTGGCAGAATTGGATAAAGGATCTATTCTTTTACCTGAACCTCTATTGGCGTGTTAATGTCCCCATCCGGTTGTATAGCAGATGAATTCTCTTAGCATATTATTTAGCATTTGCATATCTACATAAATCAATATATGCCATGAATCGAATTATTTAAGAGCAGATACTATTCGATTTCATTCATTCATGTTAAATACTGGATGAAATTGATGTCAGCAAGGAGAATGAGTGGATGTACACGAAGACGGAGATATCGTTGCGTTCTAAGGAACCTGTAATAAGCAAGATATACTTGGAAATAATGGAGTAAGCGTCAGTTATAAGAATCAATTTACAAGTGTTATTATGCTTAGTCAAATTTTACTTCACTGAATAGAAATTTCACTTATCTGTAGTTAGCATGTCATAGACTAAGTAGGTTAGTTTCTTATATAAGAATGTAATCAATCTTTATTGATCAATACAGAAACGAGCATAGTCTCACGTGTATTTGTTTTGCATATTTCTAAATTGATATCATAGCCACAAAGTGAGGTGCGAAAATTAATAGAAGTCAACAGGATGAGGTGCGAAAATTAATAGGGGTCTGCACGTCTCTCCTCCTCTAGTAGTGTGCCGCGGCACACTACTCAAACTTTCCGTAGGGAGAAAACGGATAAATTTCCGTAGCTCAGCTGCAATTACAGTGCGCAAGGCTTTATATATTTCCGCGCAAAAATATAGCGTGAGGTGAGAACTCCCCGCAGTCTGCTATTTTCTGAGGTGCGGCAATATTAGTATTTGCGCAGGCCGTTTATATAGTTTGAAGGAAAATCGTAAATTTTGGAGTTTATTGCTGCGTGAGTGGACGGACGAGAGAGAGACCCGCTTGCAAGATTTGGTGTGGCTGCCGGAATCCGTGCTCAGGTTTCCACGGTAAGATTTGGTGTGAACGTGGATTAATTTGGTGCGTGCTCAAGTTTGCATGAGTGGGCTTTGAAAGTGGAGTTTGAAGCTCACTCACGTTTTCTATTAAGTGGATACGTTTTTTTTATTAAATGGATATTTGTTATTAAAGCGTGAGGTGAAAATGGTGGAAGGAGTTATTTATTTTTTTATTATTATTAAAAGTGGATAAAGTGAATGCATGTGTGAGGGCAAGAGATTTAAGAAATTAAAATTTATTATTAAAGATGGGTGCATGTGGCCTTTAAACTTTATATGATCTATAAAGTTTATTAAAGTGGGTAAGAGATTTAAGAAATTGTGAAGTGGATTTTTATTAAAGTGGATAATTTTGAAGTATAAGTGGATATTAAAGTTTATTTAAGAGAATATTATTTGTGAGATTTTATGTGTGAAAGTTGAGAGTCGAGATTGAGACGGATCGGTGTTATCCGAAGATAGAGTAACAGAAAGTTGCATATCCTTGGTGATTCACTTGCAGAGACTAGATTGCAGCGATGACGAGTCCGCTGGCAAAGACCTACCTCAACGAAGCCAACAAGTTAGATGGATCGAAGTTCATTAACTGGAAATTCAAGATGCAGACGTTGATGGAGGGCTATGGTGTCTGGAACATTGCGAAGGGAACTGAACTGAAACCTGATGCGGCTGCAGGTGCGACAACAACACAGATTCAAGATTGAGAGAAGCGCGAAAACAAGGCAAAGGTATTGTTGTGCATGTCTGTTAAAGATATCGTAATTCCACATATTAGAGAAGCTACAACTTCTGCTGCAACATGGACAACGCTTAAAGCATTGTATGAAACTAGTAACACAAATCGCATTTTGTTCCTGAAAACTAAATTGCTAGACATTAAAATGGAAGGAAATAAATCTATTAGTTCGTTTTTGGGTCGTATTAAAGAGGTGAAAGACAAACTAGTAAATATAGGGGAAACTGTTTCCAACACTAATTTGGTCACTATTACCTTAAATGGTATGCTAGAAGATTATCACATGTTCATAACAGGTCTTGCAACAAGGGAGAAACCTCCTATGTTTGAAGAACTAACAGGTATTTTGCTGCAAGAGAGGCACGAAAATCTGAAGCCTCAGAATAAAGATTTGACATTGTGGTCAAATAAGAGATCTGTGAGAGGGAGATCAGGAGAAAGAGGTAGAGGAGGCAGTTCATGGCAGAGAGGCGGTTCATGGCAAAGAGACAGTTCATCGCAGAGAAGAAAATCTCCAAATCAAGGTATGCAATCTGACATGAATGAGTCAAAGAGTTGTTTTTATTGTGGTCGACCTGGACATATTGTTAAATACTGTCATAAGAAGAAAAGTGATGAGGCTAGGAATAAACCTAGAACACATTCAGGTCATTATGCAGAAAAATCTTCAAATCAAGATCTCAGATTATTTGTTGCTAGTGATGATATTGATGAACCCTCGAATTTTGACTCGTGGGATCTTAGGTTGTTTGTGTCTAACTCTTCTTTATCTGCTGAAACAAATGATTCTGATGCCTGGTTTGTGGATTCCAGAGCATCAGTACATATGACTTGTAATAAAAATTGGTATGCTAATTTTAAAGAAACACATAATGGTGCCAACATATATCTTGGAGATGACCACGCTCATCAATTCAAGGGATATGGAGACATTCATGTGACATTTTAGAATGGTATTGTTCGTCAGATTCACAATGTGGTTTATGTGCCAGGAATAAATAAAAATTTGATCTCTGTGTCCACCATTACAGATCAGGATTTGAAGGTTGAGTTCTTCAAGAATCATTGCATAGTGAAGGATCTGCTGGACCATTTCAAAACTGTTGCAACGGGAGTCAGAGCAGGAGGCCTATACAAACTTGATGTTACCAGCAACATACATCACGTACTGACTTTTGCAACTATGCAAACATAGATTGTTTGGCATCAAAGGTATGGAGACATCAATCATCGTGATTTATTGTTATTACAGAAAAGGAATATGGTTGAAGGACTTCCCATGTTAAATAATGATAATGTTGCGTGTGATGGATGTGCATTATGAAAGATGTGCAAAGATGAATTCCCCTCTAATCTTGATAAGAAAAAGAGAGATGTGTTAGATCTTGTGCATACTAATGTTTGTGGGCCTATGTAGACTAGGTCTTTAGGAGGTGCATTTTACTTTATGTTATTTATTGATGATTGCACGAGATACACATGGGTTTACTTCCTTAGATGAAAAAGTGATATTTTCGAGTACTTTAAGGAATTTAGAACTATGGTGGAAAAACAAATAGGAAAATCCATCAAAATCCTCTGTTCAGATCAAGAGGGAGAGTATAAATCAGAGGACTTCAACAAATATTGCAAAGGTCCTGGAATAGTACAACAGTTTACAGTACCTCACACTCCATAGCAGAACAAAGTTGTTGAAAGGAAAAATAGAACTCTGGTCGAGTGTGCTTGCAGTATGATGAAAGGTAAGAACCTCTCGAATGTTTTTTGGACTGAAGCCATAAAAAATGCAGTTTATTTAAAGAATAGAAGTCCAACAAGGTGTCTTGATAATGTTACTTCTTTCGAAGCCTTGTATGGTTCCAAACCTCCCGTTCATAATTTGAAAGTATTTGGGAGTAAGGCTTTTGCTCATATTCCAAAGGAGAATATGAAGAAATTGGATGCTAAAGCCATTCAATATATTTTCATTGGGTACTGTTCTGAATTCAAAGCATATAAAATATTTGATCCATCTACTCAAAAAATATTTGCAAGTAGAGATGTACTTTTCCATGAGCAGGAAGTAATAAACCATGACAACAACAATCATGAGGAATGACATAGACTTCTTGATGAAGGAGTTAAAGAATAGCAGTAACAACCACCACGACAACAACCATCACCATAGCGATAGCAACAACTGTAGCAAGAAGGAATCATTGATATGGACAATTCAAGCAGTCACAGTTCACCTAGAGGTGAAGACAGATCTTCACAAAGTGGGGAGGAAGATAATTAGTTGAGAAGATCTTCATGACACGTTCGACTCCCTGAGAGGTATAAAGACTATGCCCTAATGAGTAGCATTTCAAATGTCATAAAACCCATGAATTTTGATGAAGCTAATGAACATGATGAATGGCAAAATGTAATGGAGGAAGATTATGAATCTATAATGAAAAACAATACTTGAGAATTGACTGAATTGCCTAAACATAAGAATCTCATTGGATGCAAGTGGATATACAAACCCAAGTTTAAATCAGATGGTAGTATAGATAAATATAAGGCTAGACTGGTGGCAAAGGGGTATTCACAAACAAAAGGTATTGATTATGCTGAAACATTTGCACCAGTAGCTAAATTGAATACTATCAGAATGTTAATTGCTTTAGCTACAAAGTACCATTGGAAGCTACACCAGTTAGATGTTAAATCTGCATTTTTGAATGGTGAGTTAAAGGAAGAGGTTTACCTTACTCAACTTGAAGGGTTTGTGGCAAAGGGGAAAGAACACTTAGTGTGTAAGTTAAAGAAAGCATTGTATGGACTAAAAAAGGCACCTAGGTCATGGTATGAGAAGATAGACTCTTTCTTTCTTCAATAGGGTTTTATGAGAAGCAAGAGTGATCCAAATCTGTATGCCAAATTTGATGAGCAGGGGTATATAGTATTAATTTCCTTATATGTTGATGATTTGATAATTACAGGAAATGCAGAGAAATTAATTGATGAAATCAAGGAGCAATTGTCACAGGTATTTGAAATGAAAGATCTTGGTGAGTTACATTACTGCCTAGGTCTTGAAGTTTGGAGAAATGCAGACCAAACTTTTGTTTGTCAGAGTAAGTATATCAGAGAAATACTTAAGAGATTTAAAATGGATCACTGTAAGTCTTCTAGTGTTCCCATGCAGCAGAATGTGAAACTTTCTTTTGATGATCGTTCGAAGGAGGTGAATGGCACTGTGTATAAACAGATGGTGGGTAGTTTGAATTATCTCACCACGACTAGACCTAATATTGCATATTTTGTGAGTGTGTTAAGTCAGTTTATGGCGAAACCTCATGAAATCCATTGGGATGCAGCAAAGGCGATACTCAAGTATCTAAAAGGAACACTTGATTATGGTATTAAATATACTGATGCATCTGATATTGAGTTGACAGGTTACTTAGATTCTGACTGGGCTAGCAATCCAGATGATCGAAGATCAACCACTGGATATGTGTTTGACATTGGATCTGAAGTTGTTTCATGGAGCAGTAAAAAACAGCCTACTGTATCTTTGTCTTCTACTGAAGTAGAATATAAAGCTTTGTGTGCAGCAACTTGTGAAGTTGTTCGGTTAAGAAGACTTCTTCAAGATGTTGGAGAAGAACGAAAGGAACCTACGATGATCAAATGTGATAATCAAACTTCAATCAATATTGCGAAGAATCTGATTTTTCATGCAAGGAAAAAGCATGTTGAAGCTCAGTTTCATTTTGTTAGAGAAAGTTCTAGTCAAATGAAATAGCTCTTATGTATTGTAATACTAGTGAAAATGCTACTGATATTTTCACTAAGCCTCTTGGAAAGATTAAGTTTGAGTTGTTTAGGGAGATGTTAGGTGTAGAAGTCAATCCATTCTCCATTAAGGGGGAGACTTAGAAATAATGGAGTAAGCCCCAGTTACAAGAGTCTAGAGTCATTAAGCGTAGTTGAACTCTACTTCACTGAATAAATATTCTAGTTATATGTGGTTTGCATGTCATAGACTAAATAGATTAGCTTCCTATATAAGAATGTAATCAGTCTTCATTAATCAATAGAGAAGTGAGCATAACCTCACGGTGTGTTTGTTTCCCATATTTCTAAGTGATATAACATAGAAATAACAAATTTTGTGATAAAATGAACAAGAACATTTGGCAGTAGGCGCGGCCTATAGTGCGGTTGGTCCTTTATCAGCTTTAATGAGTACAAAGATGATGATATGTTTGTCTCGAGCTATAGTTTCTCTGCTTGTTCAATGCCAAACAAACTTCTTGGGAAAAGAAATAAGCAAACCAATCAAGACAATCCTTCAAAGCAAGCAATATCCAGCCGGAGTGGGCTAAGGGAGCAATCTTCTCTTCATGGTGTCTTTTAGGCAGGTCCATAGTGTATTTTCTGAGTATCTGTTGATTGGTTTTAAATTTCTGACCAATCCAAAACTATAATCAATTTTCTGAATATCTAGGTTAGTTTAAAATGAAGTAAAAATCTTGAAAGTAAAGTTTTGAAATGGATGGAACTTTGATCGTGATCTATTTTTTTGTCTGAAAAATGGATTTGTTTTCTCCAGTAAACTTCTCCAAAAGAAAACCATATCGTAAACGGAAAACTGTTTGTTTATTCATCAACATGGATTCTCTCAGGGAAGAGCTAGAGCGGGAACGCGTTGTTATGAGTACATTTCGGTTATCAATGTGGGGCCAATATCATTGCTGGGGCGAGTCTGATCCCCCGGAGATCAGAGAAGCCGCGCCTGCCCTTTACATTTTCCAAATAATTAATAATTAAGTACGGATTGTACATACCCGTGGTACACTTATTTCCTGTAGTGATATGCACAGCCTCTGCTTCAGGTGCACTGTATCTTATATGTGGATGCGAACCCATAATAGATACAAGGATTTAGCTGTCAACCCGAGACGATTCTTACAAAAGAAATCCAGCCCCAGTGGCATACACTATGTTTAACAGATCAAGCTCCTGGAACGTGTTAGGTTAGAGTCTATATTTCTTTATAAACTCGGCTTTGGATTCCTTTCTATGCCTACTTTTGATCATTTAAATGGGTTTTTAACTGAAAATGTTTTACGTTTTGATGCTGTCTTTTCAGTCCAATCTGCTTCCATTCTTCTGTAATCCAAAGCACATGCTTTAAGGCGAACAGGGGAATATAATACAGTACATTATAACAGGATTATCGAGGAACATTAAAGAAATAACACGTTTTCAAATTAAGAGGATCCAAGAGGGAAAGACAGTGAAATAAAGATCTAAAGATCATTAACCTTCATAATCTATGCGGTATACCATATTATCGATATGAACAGAAAAATATAATCATTTTTCAATAGAAAAGACAAAAAGAAAAATATGATCTAAAAATGTAAGTAAAGATTTTCAAAAGACTAAGAAGCTGCAATTTTTAAGGTTGACATGTTTCTCCGTTCTGAAATATTTCTGCACTTTTTTTTTTTCTCAATTCCATTTTTCCCTATCATAATAGATAGCCAGTTTTCTTAATATACATACTCTACCTCCCTCTGGATTTGAATATGTGATTTTTTAGGAGGAAACACATGTTCTTTTTTTCCAGGAAAAAAGTTATTCTCAAATTTATAAAAAGTATAAATTTTTTACAGCGACAGCACTATGGTAAAAAATGACACTGATCAAGAGGTCGAAACCGGCCACTAATACATTGAAACACAATACCATTGCACATTGTATCAACAGACATAGCGAAATGGATTTGGTCATGAGTCCGTCCAGAGCAACGAGGCAGACGATCAACACACCGACCGTGTGATCAGCTCACTGTGAATGATCAAGTATAGGCTTGTATCACGAAAACAGCATATAGCGGGCACTGTGTAACATCAGCGCTGTAACTAATGTTGCAACTGTAA
>JASDQU010108415.1:25308-42568 GCA_032191745.1 Picea mariana | reverse complement strand
AGCACTTTTTCTGTAGGGAGGCTATCAGGTGTGGGGGGGGAGTGCCAGGAATAACGATTGATGGTCTCCTTTTCAGGTGCAGTGAGGGAGCGGTAAAGAGAGGGGCACAGATGGAATAGCTTGGTTGAAAGAGGTTCAGTTTGTCCAGGAAGGAGAGGGGAGGGGGGGTCCGGGGGGGGGGAAAACGGATTCAAGAGATGGGTCCTCAGCCAAAGATTCAGGAGGATTGAGTTTAAGTTCCTCCTCCTCAGATAAAGGAGTCATGGCCTTACCTGGGCAAGATTTACGCAGATGACCGGTTTGTCGACACCTGTTGCAGCGAAATGGAAGCCTGAGGTAGTCCAGAGTCTGGTTGGTCTTCCGTCCCCTCCAGTCGATCACCAAGTTCTCAGGAAGTCCAACTGAAATATCCATCTCAACTAAAACTTTGCCCAGTTTCCTGTCAGAGCCAGTTAGAGATGCACTGTCAAGAGCAATGAATCTGCCAAGTGTGTTACCAATAGCTTTAAGGGCCTCTTCAGTCCAGAAGTGGAGGGGTAAACCCGGGAGCAGCACCCAGATATGTCTAAGCTGGAAGTAGTCGGATTCCGGATTAAAAGCCATTCGCCATCGCTTCAGCATAAGGCTACTTCCCCCAATGACCTAGAAGGACGATAAAAGTAGTGTAGCATCATCAGGATCTCTGCATAAGAAGCTGAGCCAGCCTTTTTTGAGATAGAAGACTTCAGGGCAGTAACCTATAAGAGGGAGCCAGTTTGTTTTCATCCAGTCCTCCAGAGGCTGTGGAGTTAAGCTTTTGTATGAAATACGTCCAACAAGAGCGCAGGCAGACATTTTGCATAGGTTTTCTAAACCTACATCATCGCCCAGTACCAGTCTCTTGGATTTTCTGTTTGTTTTCCACAGCTTACGACCATTGGAAGCCCCATGGTGTGTCCACTCAGGCTATATTATAGAACTCCAGGCTATATTAGAAACTCCAGTACATTAGGTCCACTCAGGCTATATTATAGAACTCCAGTACATTTCAGAAACTTTATTATAGTTTGCTGGAAATAGTAATTACAAATAAGTGAGCTTCACATCTCCACGGATTTGTCAGCCAGCAAGTTTATTTGTCAATTCAATTGTCAGTCCCTAGATTTGTCTGTCAGTCTACAAATTCAAAATTGCACTTTTACTCAAGATCAGTTTTATTAGTAGACAAGTCTACAAATTCAAAATTGCACTTTTACTCAACATCAGTTTTATTAGTAGACAAGCAGGGGAGGTATTAATGAAGTGGATTTTTATCTTTCTGGAGTCCAATTAAGTACTTGAAGAGTCACTGGAATTTATTATATCTTAAATGGTAAGTAGGTTAGCTTGAGACTATAAGTGAGAGTCTATAGTCAGCCAACATATAAGAGGTAGAAAAAACAGAGGTGGGAAGGAGAAGCAACAACTGAAGAGTCCAAAACGTAGCTATGTATCTGTAAATTAAACAAGAAGTTGTTGGAACCAAGCTCATTACAGTATTGTACTCTGTAACCGTGCAGTAGTTTAATATATATATATATATATATATATATATCATTTTGGTTGTTGATTAGTTTATATGTATTTCAGAATTTCTGTGTTTATGAGTTCATGTGTTAAAGATTATCACATTAAGTATTTTATCACAGCGCTCAGTAAATCCAGTAGGTTGCCCACAGGGCCTTAAGTCCTGAGTGTAAATCCAGTAGGTTGCCCACAGGGCCTTAAGTCCTGAGTGTTCAATGACTGGCGCTCAGTATTTGTAACTACGCTGCGCACAGTTTCCCTGCGTGCTGTAGATCCTCGATAGCGAACACTCTCTAAATGGAGTTAGACAATCACACTTATATATATCAGTTGGCTGTCATACCAGTACAAATCCTAGATAGCGAACACTCTCTAAATGGAGTTAGACAATCACATTTATATATATCAGTTGGCTGTCATACCAGTACAAATTGGTTTTTCTGCTCTACATCACATACATACTAAAACACAAAGACCAGGTATACACAGTACCTCATAAACCAATACAGATTTGATACCATATTAAAATATTTGGTAGAACATTTTGAAAATTTGACAAAGCGCCCTCCATTGAATTTAATATACAGACTTCCAGTTACGAACCAGATAGTAAATAAACAGACTTCCATAATTTCAGAACAGAATAGAGGAGATGAACTCCAACCCGGTTGGGCAGGAATCGTTATGGCTTTGGAGAGATGGCCTCGGCTTATATCCTTGATAACAGTGCCAAATTAGTTAAAGTAACCCTCCAAACAAGTGCGCATGAGCATTATTGCTGCATGCTTCAAACCTTCTACTCTAATTCGACACGATTACCTGTTTCTTTGTCAATGGCGACGCCACTCCTAATTATCCCTCCAGATAAGCCTGGGTTGGCCGAGTCTCCCCTCATAGGCCACTAAAATCGATGTCTCGATGATAAATCCTATTATGGATTTGAAACATCCACATATTAGATGGCTACTATAGATACTCCAAAATGTTTACATTCTGAAAGAGCACATCACATAAATCCTAGAACCATAAGTTTCTTATACAAATTTAGGCCTTTGTGTCTTAAAATGAGTGCATCTTTCCAAACTGTAACTCCGTGACCTAAACCCATATGTAAGTTTCCCTATATCGTTCATGACCAATTGTTGAAGTTGGACGTAGAGAGCCCAGCTTGCAATCTTTTTTGTTATTATTAAAAAAATCCCTTCAGCTCCATCAAAAGATTTATAAAAATACCCATTGTTTAAAAAAAAATATAAGTTGTCGGTGGTAGATTGAGACATGGTGGTATTGGTCGGTTGAGAAAGCTTTGTATCACCCTAGCCAATTTAAGACCTATTCTGCTCTATCTTGTTTTAAGACATATTGTGTTCTATCTTGTTCAAAGATGCTCATAGGAGGAGATACTTAGATTTTCGGTAACTTCCCACTGGAATAGAATGTCTTTTTTGGATCAATCTAAAATTTTAGAGCAATCCATGCATTTGTTGAAATTTTTGGGTATAGTGACTTTATTTGGATATACAGCTAGAATGAAGAGAGGAAAGTATGTTAACTCCATTCAAAGATAAGTCACATCATATTAGGAATTGGGACATGGCACCGGAATATATTTTATTTATTTATATTATATATAGATATTAAAAATATATATAATTGAAATATAGATATAGATATTAAAGATTTAATTTCAAAAAAAAAAATCAAACAATATTATATTAATATCGATGTTAAATAATAATCAAATGCATAAGAAATTGAAATATTTGATAATAAATATAAAATACAAATTTAGAATTTAGAATTATAAAATGTAGTTTTTTCATTTAGTTATTTGATGTGATAAAAAAAATTGTATTATATGGATACCAAAATCATAGATATTATAAGGGAGAATGTCAATGGAAAATACAAAATAAAGTAGATAGAAGAACCATAGATGGAAGAATCTCATAAATAAGGAGGCTTATAGTCTCACCATTTCACCAACACTAGAAATATTTAAAGAAATATAAACTTATCTCTTCTTTGACGGAAAAATACTCGACCAATCAAGCCGCAAGTTGAGTCGGGCCAAATAAAAAAATAATGTCCATTACCCGGAAGTCAAGTCAGAGAAATGATTTGGAAGGAATACAAGTCAAGTCAGAAGGAATACTAGTCGAGTCGAAGGCAAAGCAAGTCGACCAAGTTGAGTTGACCCAAGTCGGGTTGACCAAGTCGAGTTCACCAAGTCAAGTCAAATTGACCAAATGAAAACTCAATCGAATTGTAAGTGGATTGGGTCAACTAGGAAGCATATTGTTGGTTGAATGAGCAAAGGAATTCGACCAAGGAAGAACCTGGTCAGAGATGGTTCAACCTGAGGTTAAAATAAATAATTAGAAGGTGAATTCGGTGGCCATCAATGAAGGGAAACCTTCTAAAAATCGGAAGTGGTGACTAGCAAGCTCAGAAGAAAGTAAGAAAACATTTTAGAAGGAAGATTTTAAGAAAACACTCAAGGGCGATTTTGACAACCGAGAGCAACCAAAAACATATGGAAGTCAATTTCTTTTAACATTCACCAACAAAGAAAAATGTATAGAAGTCAAATTTAGCATTCATGGATAGAGAAAATGTTTTAAAAGTCAGTTTGGCATTCCATGAAAGAGAAAAATGTTTTGGGCTGCAGTTGATAGTCGATGAATTGGAAAAACTGTGTATATGGTCTCTGGTCAACTAATAAACACCCTGACAATTCTAGACTTTGATATATATTCCATCTATGATTTGTGAGAAAAGGAAAATAACCATCAAGGTCGAGAATGTGCCCAATGACTCTAAAAACAAAATTAGAAACCTGCAAATCAATAACAATCACTATGGAAGGAGGGTTGTCTATTTCGAATGTCTGAATCAATGGACAGATGTGGTTAAAGAGTCATTAGTTTATTTACCTATCCATGAGAATTGTATTAGTATAAAACGATCCCAAACTATAATTGGCATGAAGTGTTATTTACTAAACCATACAAAACCAACCATTAATTTACCGGGCACACATTATCCATTCATGAACAATGTAAACACAAAACAATCACCACACATACACTTAGAATTTACCCTAGAAACCCAAACGGGAAAACCAACATTCTTTTGGCTTCGGCTAGGATGTTTATTATTCAGCAATAGGGAAGTTACTGGCTCTCTGGTTCACCTCTATGCTCCTGAGTTACGATCCTGTAGCCTCTTTACATAACTCACAACCAAAGAACCTTTTTCTCATTGTCAGGAACCATAATATAGAGGATTGATTCTATCAAGAGGATAGTTGGAAGGTTAGGTGTGCTCAATGCTTCAACTTCTCTCTAGTTCGTTTCTCCTTCTTTTGTTTATTTTTTTTTTCTTTTCTCCCACATGGAAAATGTTTTATGAAAATCTCATTGTTTATTTTATACAATAATATACTACTATAATGTCCCTAATCCGAATCTCATTTGTAATTGTACATATAGGTTGGTGAGCCATTGGTACTAATTGTAAATGTAGATGTACATATAGGTTGGTGAACCATTGGCACCAAGTTTTAGTTTTTCACACCCCTGAGTAGTGCGCGAGGATTGTTATCAAAGAAAGGCTGCACACATTTTAGACTGTTCCGTTCACTTGATTAAGTGCGTGGGGATTATCTGGAAGAGCGCATTGGACCAGCTCATATATATATATATATATATATATATATATATATATATATATATATATATATTAAGCTGAAGAGGCTATGTGGTTATGAGGCTGGTGAGATGGGATGCAAATAGGCCAGTGCGCCTATCCTTGTAAAATGTAATCACACTCAATTTATTAATAATATCACATTGTTGCGCACATATAGATCAAACGAAAAGATATGGGGGGCTAACTCCACCAAAAATGGAAAAGGGGGGAGTTAATTCCAAGGGAATATTTTATTAATAATTCTGAAAAGTATAATTATGAATATTTATTTATCCTAAGTTCTTGAGGGATGGGAATGAGTCACCATGTGGCTAAAGTTAGTTATGAAGGTGACAAGTGTAAATTTTTAGGCATGTAATATATATTTTTTTCCTTAGTCTATTTTTTGGGGGAATCCATTCATTTTTTCATGTGGAGAAGGGGTCATACTAACTAAGGAAAGATGACTATTACCTTATTTGCAGAGAAAATATTGTAAAGGAGTTTTATGTATTGTAACCCGAGTATTTGTTTTCGAAAAGGCGGGTTGTCAATCATGTGAGCATTCTCTCCGAGTGAGATATTTGATGTTGAATAGGCGGGTTGTCAGGCCTGTGATCATTCTCTAAAAGTGAAAGATTTGTTGTCGAAGAGGCCGGTTGTCAGGACTGTGAGCATTCTCTCCATGTGAGAGTTTTTCTAGGAATTGTTCCCTAATGTGCTAGAAATTAGTTACAGGGCTCTGAGACTTCCTGTCTGGCATGTTGTTGAAGACGTGGAAGGGAAGTGGCGCAGATGAGGGACTATTGAGAATGGAAGGGGTGCACTTCCTTTGGTGGGACAAACATGCAAGGAATGATAGATTGTATACTAGTTGTAGCAGTGGCATATTGGACTGAACAATTTTGTTGATTGTCAAACCTTAGCCTACAATTAGGAACCCTTTTTCCCTGGTGGAGTTAAGCCCCAACTCGGGGGTGACCTGTTATTGAAGGTATTTGAGAAATAGAGTCTATGGTTGGCAGGAACGTCTATGTTTTGCGTGTAGTTGATGAATTTTCATAAAATATAAGTGTCCTTTATATGCTTGTCTCATTTATTGTGTACTTAATTATCTATTTTCTATATGGGTTTAATTCTTGTACGCTGTTGAGTATAAGTAATTGATGTTATTCAGTATAATGTCACTTGCACATGTACGTGTGGTGTTGATATTCGATATGTGTAGTTGTACATGCATAGTATGCCAATTGTTACTAGTTATTCCTGTTAATTTAACCTTATAATAAGGGTCATGAGTCTCTGAGGTGAGGTGAGGATGGCCATGTGCACATGGAAATACCATGTGCACACAAGAGGCTAGATTTAATTATGTGCATAGGGAAGCAATTCACGTGCACAAGGAAAACAAAATTTGCATGTGATGCTAGAGTGGTTGTGCACGCAGTAGTGATCACATGTTTAGAGTGGAATACATGCACATTAATGTTGTGTGCTTAGTATGCTTGTGCACAGTTGTATTCTATTAATTTTGTTGTTATAAGTTGTGTCAGAAGAGGAAAGTTTGGGTGGAGCGACCCAACTTGGGATTGAGCACGTTACTTCAAGTATTTTTGTGGAGGCCAATGTTATAGAGTAGAATATGCACACTAGGTTTTGGAGTAGCGTTACGCAATAGTCAGTTGGGTATGCTACATATTGGTATTCGAGCATTTTGATAGTCTTGTAATGGGGAACGTTACAAGATGGTATCAGAGATGGTACCCAACTATGACGCTAGGTACATGACAAGTTGGTATCAAAGCAAATTGATAATGAGGATGTTACATTATGGTATCAGAACTCTAGTTTCAACACTAAACCTGCATGGGTTGAGTTTCTACTTAAGGTGAAATTCATACTAATAAGTAGTCGAATTTGGACATAAGGTCCATGGTGCGCCTAAAATAATAATGCATAAGTGTCCAAACTAAGTTTTGGACATTGAGGGGTGCGACACTGAAACTGCCCAGGAAACAATAAGGCATGGGTATGCACACTAAAAATCGGGGCTATGCGCAACAAAACTGGTGGTGCATGAATAATACTTATACACTGTGTATATGTTAAATATTCACATCACACATTGGTATGTGTTGAATACCAGCATGCACATGAGATTCAGAAGGAAGTAAAAAAGAGTAAAAGGGTATCTGGATGAATTCCAAATGACCATGATATACTACACAAGACTCAGGACCGCACAAGGGAGCAGTCGTTGGAAACATTTTGGACAAATGAGTTCAATTATTCACCCATAAATTTTGGAATTAGGACATTAAAATCATCCAAGAAATCAAAAGATTTTTTTTTGACAAAATGGTGTAGAGTTTTCATGAAGTTGCCTCATGAATTCATCTAACAAATCTTATTTCCTACACATTTTGTAGAATTAATAGTGATTAGAGGAGGAAAAAATCACTGTAAAAAGTAAAAAAGAATGGAATATGTGCAGATAACTTATAGCCATGATGATGAATTCATGGATTTGTATGTCAGTCTGGGTGTTGATGATACAAAATCCAAGGAGGAGCGCATTGTAAGAACCTTAATTTATTCTTTAATAAATATTAGTTTAATAAGTATTAGATTAATAAATACTAGTTTAATAAACTATTAAAATAGATTTTATTTCTTTTTTATTAATTATGAAGACTTAGTTAATAATATAATTGTATTGGTAGATGGACCCATTTATGGAGGGGGGGGATAAGGTGGTTGAGATTTAATGAGGGGATAAGGTGGTTAAGGTTTAATGGGGGGAGAAGGCGGTGGATAATGAAGGGAAAGGAAGATAAGGCAAGAGAGAGCACTCTGGAAGAGAGATCTTTGGTTGGAGTAATATTTTCATATTAGAGGAGACAGTTTGGGACTGTATTTTCTGTTCTGTATCTGTTTTGATCTTACAACTAACTTGAGGACTTTCACAGGGGACACATGTTGCTAGGAATTTTGGGCTCGGGGGCTAGGAAATCATAAGGAATCCTGGGGCTAGGGAGTCGGATAGGCTATTCCTAGTTGGCTGAGAGGTTAATCAGTTTTCGGTAGAGCTTCAGCTTGGGAAAATCTTCAGAAAAATATTAATTTGAGGTATTTATTATTATTATTATGATGTGTTTATTATTGTTATATTATTCATTTTTATTATGATGAACATATTATTGATTATCATGCTACTCATTTTTAAATTCCGTTGAACAGTGAATTGTTATTATGATGAATAGTGAATTGAAAAGAAATTATGATAGCATTTCTATATCTAGATTTTTATTTGGTAAGGCTCTGTATGGACATGCCTTACACGCATAAATGTGGTAGAAACCATAAAAGGTATGCAAAACTATGTTCAAATCTATAAAGATGATAATGAAAGGATTATGAAATTTAATGAGTAGCAAGATAACTTCAATATCAAGTTGATGGAAAGATTAGACAAAATAGAAAAAAAAATGGGTATGGAGATAGAGTCAAGTAGGTCAAGAAGTCGTAGGTCTCATGATGAAAAGAGAAGAGGAACAAGAAGTGTTGATAGGAAGCATGCCCACTCACCAAAGTATTCATTTAGGAAAGTGCACACAATAGCTCAAGTCCATCTCCTATAAAAAAACATAAGAGAAGGACTGGGGTGGATGAGCTACAAGGAGAAATGAATAAGATCAAGCCTTCTATCTTTGATGGTGAGCACAAGAAGGATAAAGATGCAGAGACCTCACTGTTGGGTATGAGGAAGTACCTCCAGCTACATAATTATTCTACGTAGGAAGAAGGGAGAATTAATATCTATCATATAAAAGGAAAAGCATCAATGTGGTGGGATCATTTTGTGCAAGTGAAACACATTGATGAGAAGAAGGTTACTTGGACAGAGTTCAAGATGTATTTTTAAAATAAATACTTAACCGAGAGATACTATGACAAGAAAATGAAGGACTTCTTTGAACTCAAGCTTGGGAGTATGATAATAGATGAGTATGAAAGCAGATTCTTAGAGCTGCTGAAATATGTTGCATTCATCAAGGATGAGCAAGTTAAAATTCATAGGTACTTAAGTGGGATGCCCTCATTTATCAGTGACAAAATACAATATGATGACCCCAAGAAATTGGAGGAAACCATAAGGTGTGCTAAATGTCTTTATGATCAATAAAGAGGTAGACTGATTTTCCAAAAGGATTGGGAAGTTAAGATTAAAGGTAAGGTGGAACAGAAGAAGAAGGGGACTAAGCCACCATTTTTATTACTATGCAATGACAACCTACTACCAAGGATCCTAGAATGGCAGAGAAAGTGGGGAAAAAACCAAGGCAACAACCTATTCAATGTTGGGGTTGTGGCAGAAATCATATGTACAAAGATTTCCCTCAAAGAGGTGAAAAACTAGGATTGCACACAGTGTACAATAAGCTGGGACAATTGAAGACATGGGCATAAATGTACCTAGGATTTACATAGCCCTGGTTAACAAGCAAGTTGAGTTTCATTAGCACATGATTGAAGTGGAAGGTAATATTAATGACCAAGCCATTGTTATTTTAGTTTATTCGATAGATAGTCATATTTATCTAGAACCTAAGATGATGGAAAGATTCCAATTGCCAAGAAGCGAGCTTGGAAAACCTTGGTTGGTGCAGTTATTTACATGAGAAAAAGGAAAAAATAATGACATGATTAAGGCATGTCCAATGGAAATTAATGGGCTGCGCACAAAAAATGATTTGAATATCATACCTTTGGGATCTTATGATTTCCTCATTGGTATGTATTGTTTATACCGACATCATGTTGTTTTAGACTATTACAATAAGGAATTTACTTGCTTTGATGAGAAAGGGAACTTAAGAACAACTAAAGTAATTCCACAAGTTGAATTATCAAAGAAGCTTTAGCCTTGCAATTGAAGAAAATATACAGGAAATGATGTCAAGTATTTGCATTTCACATTGAGGAGGCACGTAAAGATAAAGTGCTAAATGTTGAATACTGTGCAGTATTGAAAGAGATTGATGATGCATTTAAAGAGATATTAGGGTTTCCATCGAAAAGAGATATTGATTTCTCTATAAACTTGATGCCAAGAGAAACACGCATATCCAATACTACTTATAGTATGAGTACACAAGAGCTGAAGGAATTCCAGATGCAACTTGAAGAGCTTATGAAGAAGGGGTATATACACCCAAGTGTGTCACCTTGGGGTGCCCTAATATTGTTCCTAAAGAAGAATGATGGTACATTGAGGATTTTTATCAACTTCAAAAGTTGAAAAAAGTAACAATAAGGAACACGTATAATTTTCCAAGGATAGATGACCTATTTGATCAGCTGAGGGGAAGGCATGTGTTTTCAAACAATGATCTGAGATTTGAATATCACCAAGTGAGAATTAAAGAAGAATAAATCAGTAATATTGCATTCAAAATGAAGTACAAACATTAGGAGTTCACAATGATGACATTTGGGTTGTCAAATGCACCAACTGCCATCATCTGTTTGATGAATGGAGTTTTCAGAAATTACTTAGTTAAGTTTGTCATTGTATTTCACGATAACATACTTATTTACTCAAATTTTGAAGAAGAGCACAGACAACACTTAAGGATGGTGCTACAAGTATTGAGGGAGCATCATTTGTATGTAAAATTGAGAAAGTGCTTATTTTACCAGTGACAGATTCATTATCCATGTCATATCATTTCCAAGAAAATAAATCAAACAAAAGAAGGAGAAATGGACTGGAGAGAAGTTGAAGTGTTGGGGATGCCTCACCTTCCATCTATCCTCTTAGTAGACTCGGTCCTCTATATTATGTTTCCCCACAATGAGAAAATGTTTCTTTGGCTGCAAATGATATAGAGAGGATGCCAAGATGTTACTAAGGAGCATAAAGATGAACCAAAGAGCCTCTAACTTACCCAATGCTGAATAATAAAGATCCTGGATGAAACCAAAAGAATGTTGGTTTTCCCGTGTGGTTTTCTAGGTTAAACATTAAGTTTATGTGTGGTGATTGTTTTGTGGTTGCATTGTTCATGAATGGATAATGTGTGCATAGTAATTTAATGGTTTCTTTCATATGATTTAGTAAATAATACTACATGCCAATTATAGTCTAAGATCGTTTTATACTAAAACAGTTCTCATGGGTTGGTAAATAGACTAACAACTCTTTAACCACACCTGTGCATTGACTTAGAGGTTGGAAATTGATGACCCTCCTTCTAGAGTCGTTATTCATTTGGGGGTTTCTAATTTCATTTTTAGAGTCATTGGAAACATTATTGATCTTGTTTGGCACTTTTCTTTTCCCATAAATCATACACGATATATATATCGAAGTATGGGATTATCGGGGTGTTTATTAGCTGTCCACAGACCATATACATTTTTTTTCCCATTCATCGACTATCAACTTCCTAAAACTTTTTGTTTCGGCGTTGAATGATAAACCAACCTTTCAAGCATTTTATCTATTTGTGAATGCTCAAGTCAACTTCTATACATTTTTCTTTGTCGTTTAATGTTAAAAAAAATCAAATTCCATACCTTTTTTGTTCTTCTAGGTTGTCAAAGTCACCCTGAGTGTTTTTCCGTATGTCGTGTGTCACCAAATCATCTCTCCAAAATGTTTTCTTACATCACTGGTGATTACATTTTTTCTCAGACTCTCTTCTTAACCTATTGGTCACTAGTTCCAATTTTCAGAAGGTTTCCCTTCACTATTGGCCACCAAATTAAAATTTTAATTAATTATTTTACACTCAGTTTGGTCCATCTCTGACTAGATTCTTCATTGGTCTAATTCGTTTTCTCATCCGACTGAAAATACTTCCTAGTCGACCTAATCCACTCATAGCTCAATTGGTTTTTCATGTGGTCGATTTGACCCGACTTGGGTCAACTCAACTTGGTGAACTTTATTTTCCTTCGAATTGACTGATATTCCTTATAACTTCTTTTCCAATGGAGCAACTCAAAAAGAGCCAACAATTGTACAAATCTAGTCATGATCAAGAGAGGGAAGATCATAAATTCAATGTTGGAGACAAGGTGTAGCTCTATCTCTGCAAGGAACGACTACAAGGAGCATCAGATAAAATCAAGCCCCTTAGATATGGATCATTTGAGATCATGGAACAAGTGAAGGAGAATTCCTTTAGGCTAAAACTTCCACCTTATATGCATATCAACTCAGTGGTGAATATGGAAAAAATGAAATTGTTTGAACCCTCCATGCTAGATGAGGAAGAATAACACCAGGTTGTTCCCACTTTTGAATACCTTGCACATCATGGATTTGAGGATTTCAAGGAAGACAGTTATGCAGCAAAAGGAGAAGATGATTCACAGAGGACAATAAAAAACATGGAATATTTGTCTCAAAGGACATGCTGCAAGGAAAGTGAAGTGGTATGAGAGGAACCATATTGCAAGCAAGTTCCCTCATCTATCCTTGGAAACTTTTGGGGACCAAAATCCTCCCAATGGGGAGGTTTTATCCGACTCATAACCGATAAGAAAAATTGGCTTTCGGTATAGGCTCTAGGATGCTAACCACACACAAAGTTTAAGGCTATGGATGTAGAAGGAGATCGACTTGTTGGCATGAAGGGCGTGATGCTATCATGATTGATGTCCAATTTTGTATGTAATATATGTAAAGTTGGGTAGTATATTATTGCATAAAAAAACAATGACATGTTCATAAAACCTATTCCATGTAGGAGAAAAGACAAATAAACAAACAAAAGAAGGAGAAACAAACTGGAGAGAAGTTGAAGAGTTGGGGATGCTTGAACTTCCAGCTATCCTCTCGGTTGACTTAGTCCTCTATATTATGTTTCTCCACAATGAGAAAAAGGGTCTTTGGTTGTGAGTGATGTAGAGAGGCTACCCATATACCACTGAGGAGCATAGAGACAAACCAAAGAGGTTGTAACTTGCCCATTGTTGGATAATAAAGATCTTGACCGAAGGCAAAAGAATGTTGGTTTTACCGTTTGGGTTTCTAGGATAAATTTTGAGTTTATGTGTGGTGATTGTTTCATGGTTGCATTGTTCATGAATGGATAATGCGTTCATTGTAACTTAATGGTTAATTGTGTATGATTTAGTAAATAATACTTCATGCCAATTATATATTCTAGACTCTTTTTATACTAATATGGTTCTCATGGATTGGTAAAGAGACTAACAATTCTTTATCCACACTCATATGTTGATTTAGAGGTTGAAAATTGATGGCCCTCCTTCTAGAGCGATTGTTATTCATTTTGGAGTTTCTGAACTTGTTTTTAGAGTCATTGGGAACATTCTCGACCTTGATGGGCATTTTCCTTTTCCCACAGATCATAAACGACATATAAATCGAAGTGTAGAATTATCAGGGTGTTTATTAGCTCACCACATACCCTATACACATTTTTTCCCATTCGTCGACTATCAACTTCGCCCCAAAACATTTCACTCTGTCGTCGAATGCCAAACTGACTTCTGAAATGTTTTCTCTATCCATGAATTCTTAAGTCGACTTCTGTACGGTTTTCTTTTTTGGCGAATGTTAAATTTTTTTTACTTCCATACGTTTTTTGTTGATCTGGGTTGTCAAAATTGCCCCTAGGTGTTTTTTTGTATGTCGCGGGTCATTGAATCTTCCCTCTAAAATGTTTTATTACTTTCTTCTCATCCTGCTGATCACCAATTCCGATTTTTAGAAGGATTCCCTTCACAGATGGCGACCGAATTCACATTTTAATTATTTATTTTAACCTCGGGTCGACCCATCTCTGACCGAGTTCTTCTTTAGTCGAATTCAATTCCTCATTCGACCAACAATGCTTCCTTGTCGACCCATTGTTCCCACGGTTCGACTTGGTTTTCATCTGTTCAATTTGATTCGACTTGGTCGACCCGAATTGGGTCAACTCGACTTGGTCCACTTGCTTTTCCTTCGATTCTACTAGTATTCCTTCCGACTTGACTTGTATTCCTTCCAGATCGTTTCTCCGACTCGACTTCCAAGTAGTAGAATTTATTTTTTTATTTGAGCTTACTCGACTTGCGGCTTGATTTGTCAAGTCTTTTCCCGTCAACAAAGAGCTAAGTTTATATTTCTTTAGATATTTTCCGTGTTGGTGAAATTGTGATACTATAACCCTGTCGTTTATGGATCAAAGATTTATGATATTCTTCCATCTGCCACTAATGGGTGGGCTATGGCATATGGACCCGTGAACTGGTTAAACTAAGGTTCTTCTCTCGCAGGGTTGTTAAAGATCGCTTGAGTGTCTTCAAATGGCTCATGTAAAGGAGAATCAGTGTTGTTCATCCACGCCTTTGAGGAGGTGGCTCCACACTATCTGGAGAAAGACCGTGGGCCCTTCTAGACCAGCAAATTTAGTGAGTCGTGTAATATGTGACCATATAACGCAGTTCTCATTCATGTTCGTCCATTTGAACCCCTCTCGAAAGATGTTGTCAATCAATATCTTTCCAAGAAAGTCCTTCCTTATTGATTGCTACATTATAGTGAAACAACTTCTTTATGGACTATAGGTTTTGGAGTCTGATAAAAAGATGTATTACATGATAACAAAGTGTGCACCATAGGGAGTGGCGTATAAATTTGATGAGCACCTGGTCTTTCCTCCCCCTGTATCCTAGAGCCGACAACCAGAGGAAGTAGCGTACTTCCGCTTGGGCCTTCTACCAATCTGGTGATTCCCAAGCATGGTTGGATAGAATCCATCTTTTCCAAGTTCTCTATTTTTCCTATAGCGAGAAGGTTATCCCTCAATTTACTTATTTGGTGGGGGTTGGTAGAGAGTTCGCTTACTCACCATATATTTTATTTATTCCCTTGGTTCTTCTATCTACTTTATTTTGTATTTTTCATTGACGTTCCTACTTATAATATCGATGAATTGGTATCTATATAATACATTTTTATTTTGATTACATCAAATAAGTCAATAAGAAAACTACATTTTATAATTCTAAATTTTTATTTTATATTTATTATAAAATATTTCAATTTCTTATACATTATCATTATTTAACATTGATATTAATACAATAATTAGTTATATTAAATTTGATTTTTTTTTTAATTAAATTTATAATATTTATATCTATATTTCAATTTTATATTTTTTAATATCTATATATAATATAATATAAATAAAAAWCATATATATATCCAAATAAATTCACTATACCTTTAAAATTTCAAGAAATGCAAGTCCTTGYTATGAAATTTTAGATTGATCCAAAAAAGACACAATATGAAGTTACCCAAAATCTAAGTATCTCYTCCTGTTAGCATCTTTGAACAAGATAGAGCACAATAGGTCTTAACTCCTGTTAGCATCTTTGAACATGATAGAGCACAAAAGGTCTTAAATTGGCTAGGGTGATACAAAGCTGAGACTTTCTCAACCAACCAATATCACCATGTCTCAATATACCAACGACTACTTAAATTATATGTTTTTTTAAGAATAGGTATTTTTATAAATCTTATGACGGAGTTGAAGGGATTTTCTTAATAATAAAAAAAAATGTAGACTTGTCCTTCTATGTCCAACTTCAACAATTGGTCATGAACAATAGGGAAACTTGCATATGGGTTTGAAATGTGAACACACTAAAAGGTTATTGAAAATTTGCATTATAAAAAAAAAGAAGTTATTGAAAATTTGCATTATAAAAAAAGGACTTGTTAATCTTAATCCGGCATCTTGAAACTATAGTTAAAAGGAGGGACTTCAGTTATTAGAAAATTTCATAGCAAGCAAAATATGGACATTGTAGAACAAAGAAGAACACTGATGCTTTTCTATTTCTCAAGTACAAAGGAATACGTGTCATTTGTGCTTAAATTGTTCTGCAATATTTCTTCCCTTCAAACAATATGCAAGTCCGAACTATTAAATTGGGCCAGTTTTACTCCGTGGTTATCATAATAATTAAATCATTTATTATATGTAGCTTACCTTAATGTACAAAAGCAAATCATTTATTATATTTAGCTTACCATAATGTACAAAAGCTTTTGTGAATATATCTGCGACACAAAACAAGGCAATCGAACTTTCTACAGTGTTTAACTTCTTTGTAGTTTCGATAGCAGACATTATATTCTGCTTGGGTACTATATAGGACAATAATAGATTGCTTCCCACTATACCACTCAACAACTCCATTAATTCATACAAAACAGTGCCTTCTTACTTGCAATGTATATCAACCCTAATCATCACAAAAATTAAGCCAATTAAATCAATACAATAAATTGCAGTAATTTTATGGTTAAGTTTATAGCTAGTAATAACTAGTCTGCTGTGCAGCATTGTGCTGTTGTTATATATCTATACATATATAGTTGGATCATATTAGTATATACTTCCTAATATATTCAAATATGTAAATATTACTTGTAACAATATTAAATGCTGCACAACAGACTAATTATTACTCACCTAAATTTACTGCTAAAATTTAGATTCAACAAAAACAATTTCTATTCCCATACAAACAAACAATTACATATACCAAACATTTCGTTGCATTCTCACGAGGAGGATTCGTTTATTTTCTTCACTTTTGATGACTTGTAATTGGGAACCGGTTAACTGATATGGCCACATTTTCAATATAGTTTTCTTTTATTTAAATGTGTTCACTTTTCATTTACTGTGTTGCACATGAAAAATTATACCATATTGAACATCAACAAGATCAACCATCTCAAATCATGATGATAATCTTAAAAACTATGTGAAATTATTTCTATCGAATCAACAGAGAAATAAAATTATAGATGTCAAGCCTGGGTTGCCTCCATCTCGATCTGTTAAATCATTGCCAATCAATAGAAAATTTAAATATGTCAAATCGTTGTTATCGGCCATCTCCAGGCCCAGTCCCAGTCTGAGTCTGCCCTCGGAGGATGAATTAAACTGTATTTTAAAATCTGACGAATTAA
>JASDQU010108415.1:0-14728 GCA_032191745.1 Picea mariana | reverse complement strand
ATTTTGTATTCCATGAAGAAACCTTCTATATATATATATATATATATATATATATATATTACCTAGGGGATATAGAAGGTATGGAGAAAGGAGGAGCCTGCCCTCTGTGTAGGAAGACCTTTGTAAATTTTGGAGCCAGAATGAATATATAAATGCAAAGGTGGATTTTGGACTATTTATGAAAAGATTCTAACTGGTGGTGTTATGAGTCTTGTTTCCCTTCATAGTATGTGATTTTTGTTATCCTATATTTCATTTTCCATTTTTGTCTATTTAGATTGGAGAACTAGAGGCCCGGAATTCATCTTTTTATGCTCTCAGCTTAGCAATTTAGACTATGTTTATCTCTTCTTAACTGATTCAGAATTCATTACAATAATTCTTTGATATAGTTATATGTTTCTTTTTCTTCTGATGCCATTCTAATTTTCAAATATAAACTTAGACTCACTGCCTCATTTAGCTTGTTCCTCTGAATAGTTGTCATGTTCGAACAATGCATCGTTCATTTCGGACTCCATGGCCCAAACTTCATTTTCATTTCTCTGGTTATTTTATTCAAAACCCCCAAAAAACAAACCAAATCTAGCCACCAATTCCCATATATATACCCAGTGACATGAGAGAGCCCTCTCTGAGTTGAGCAGGCTAGTGTCTCAACTCTAAAGCCGGTTGAAACAGTTACCCCTATCGTTTGTCTATTCAGCTGGACAAAATTTACAGGGTGCTAACATTCTGGCGCCGTTTCCGGGGACAAAATTAGAAAGTTTCCCTGGGAAGAACGACATGGTTGAGTTCTAAGGTCTGAGAGTAGCAGACACTTAGGCTTATTTTGGTTGTATTCCTTCTCTGGCGACTCCAGATGTTAAAAATTAGTTTGAAGGTGATTCCACTAGTAAAAGAATCCAAAAATTTAAATTTTCAATGGCAACTCCACTCTTAATGCAGAATCCATCTTCCAAAGACTCCACTGAGAAATGAGACCCCTTGACAGAGGCATGAAAATATATTATGGAAGAAAACAGGTACTTAAAATTGGATTTTTCCAAGGCATTCTATTGTTTGTTATAGGGTGCCTCTGCTTTTTCCTTGAACATGCCAAACAAATTTTTATTTATCTGCTACATTCTGATGATGAACATGAAGATTTTTCTATCATATACCCTCCTCTTAAAGTTGTGCATGCATATCCTCACTATATCACCGATGTTGATAAAAAATTCCCATCTGGGCCATGTGATGACCATGACCAAGTCGATAAACCCCATAAAGCCAAGTCTGATGTCTCTCTCCCTATTCCTAGTCCAATGTCCTCCAGATCCCAACGTAGATACATACCCCTGAAATTACCCCAAGTCCTCCACGATTTCCCTCCAAATCACCATGAATATCTACCCGTGTTTGATGGAGAAACTAATGTCATTTCAGCTAAAAAGCACATCCAAGGGTTCAAGCATTTCATAGATTTATTTGAGATTAACCATGACGATATTTGTATGAGAGCCTTCTCTCAATCCTTAAAAGGGAATACCATAGACTATTTTAGACATTTGCAGCCATATACAATTAACTCATGGGCGGAATTGAAGAATGTTTTCTTGAAGTTTTGGGGCAAGAAGAAATCTTTGGAGCTACAACTTGCAGAGTTCTATGCCTTGAAATGGAAGAGCAATGAAGCTATCTCTATATTCAATAGAAGGTTTTCCAGTATTTACTACAAATTGCCTAAAGAGATTCAACCCACCGAAGCAGCTGCTATGTTCCATTATTCAACAACTCTTCATCGAGATTTGTCTTTCCTCCTGATGGAACGAAGACCCAAGTTCTTACAACAAATGTTTGATGATGCCCAAGATATTCAGCACAACATCTAAGCATGTAAACAGATCCAAAATGAGGAGTTAGATGCTAAAGAACATGAAAGTGAATATGAATAGGAAATAGTTGATTGGAATCTCAAGCATAGAATTGACAATATCATGGGACCTCTTGAAGTCTCGAATGCTTATGATCGTGCTAAAAATTATTTTCCACTTGTCAAAATAAAAGGTGTTGTTTTAGCTTCTAAGCCGTCTCCTGATAAATAGGGAGAGGATCATTTTCTAGACAGTCAAGAGGATGAGTTTGCAAACCAGTCTGTCGAAGAACAAATTAATGTTACAATTTTGTTCTTATTAGACGACGTTGCATATGATGTTGATTTGCCTATATATGACAAATAGAAGGATGATCATGAGATCAAAGAATTTCTTCTTCAGCGGTACAATGAGGAGCACAATATTAGATTAGCTGAAGAGAATTCTGTACCCTTATGCTTTACTACATTTAAATTGTTGAAAGAGAATTCTCAGATTATTGTTGAGGCAAGCGAATTTGTGTTGATGCAAAGTCACACTGAACCAACAAAACATATTGACAAGATATTGGAACACTTTTCTCAGATGCTTGATGACCCTATTCTTTGTTCTGAAGAAGACCTTATAGATTCAGAAATACAGTCATTGGTCGAAGAAAAAGCTGAAGGTGAGCATTTCCAAAAACCCAAAGATAGGGGAAAATGTACCTATGATGATACTGGAGAGAATGAAGAAGGTTGTAAGTCAGGTAACAAATCCTTGCCATTATGTTTTTCCTTATTCGAATTGTTGAAACGAGATGGTGTTTCAAATAAAAAAATATTCAAGCATGAAGTCGAAAGCGAAGAAAGCATCAGGCTTACTTAAAAAATATTTCCCCTTATGTTTTTCTTCCTTTGAATGGTTAAGAGAAAATTATGAAATTTCAGAAAAAAATAAGGACTTCTAACTATATTCACACTAGCACTATTTTACATGAAAATTTTGTCATCATTAAAGAACACCAACTACACTCACATGCATTGCACGACCATTACTTAGAAGGGTTTTTCAATTCAGAATCTCAATGAGAGCTTAACCATTAGATTAAAGAGGAAGCCGATCAAGAATTTTTTGTCAAAGGTCTTTTCCTTTCTCCTAGAACTAATGCATATGTTCAACAATACTACCTACAAGATAAGGTATTTCAAGGTTGCCTGTCTTCCCTTGAAAATGACATAGTGATCCTATTTCTGAACAGTCTAGATATGGATAAATATTTTGAAATTTCGCATGTGAAAACTCCAAATAGCGTGGAAACCTTAGTAGAAGAATCTCACCCTTCTATCTTGATTCCTGAAAAGGAGTCATTCTTTCATATGATTCGGGTTCTCGAGATACATTATATGGGAAAGGTTTATGATCAAAATATGCCAACAATAGTGGATTACAACGAATCAATGTTTGCATCAAATCTTTTCACATCAAATGATGTTCTTCAGCCATGGTTGTTTTATGACTTAGGAAATCCATACTACCAGACTTTTCAACGACTCTGTCAGTTTTTTAGAAGTTAACGAGTTGAATCACCTAAAAACAAAAATACAATGGAAGGAGTAAAACATGATGGTTGTTTTACGCATATTTTAAAATGTCCATTTGCAATCCTATTAGAAGAAATAAATAGTCCAAATGTTTTTGTTTTCTTGAGAATTATGGATGAAGTTTTGAATGAATTATCAGTAAGCAGGATTTGGAGCAAGCTTGTGCAAGGAAAACAGATGGTGGATAAAATTCTCACATGGTTGCATTGGAATTTCGATTTCTCATGATTGATAGTTCATTTAAGTAATTAAAGTAGATAGGAGTGTGCAAATAAGCTTGTTGGACAAGCTTTTTTTAGTTTATATTTCCACTATTGTGTATAGTTAGTTTCAACAGTATATTCAATATCTAGTTGAGAGCAGCGTGTGAAGTTCATACTTCAGCAGACGCTAGTGATATGGTAAGAGTAGGGTACACACACATGTTTTGGAACTAGCCCAATGGATAACATCCCCAGTTGGAGCCTATATTATCATCGTAACAATTTTCAAACAAGATCCAAGTCTTGAGAATTTAGAAAAGCTACACCATTGCGGAAAAGCTTGGTAGTTTGGAGAATTAATAATTTAGAGGACCAGGACATGTCTAGTGGCATATGGACAAATGTAGCAGAGGCACAAAAGGTATAAATCAACAGATCGTCAATTACAAAATGACCCAGATCAACGGCTAGAGCCTATATCGAGCGGTAAACTTGGACGAGACTTAACCATATAGAGGCGGACCGAGGAAACCATTGTGGTTTTTAATATGGACACACATCGCTTCCATAGATATGTGGGGGTGAAAGGCGGGTTGCCTGAAACCACTTTCACCAAAGCCCTGATGTCACATGTTCATATGCGTTACATCAAACACTCATGGGGTACGGGTGGTGGCTGGTTGAAATCACCCCATCTCACTTGTTCGGTACTTCACAACTATATAATATCATGTGAACGCCACCATATAACGAACTCGAAAGCTAATCATTTGAAATGGATTGGCCAAGTGTGGTAAATCAATGTATCTGTCAGCGAGTTTGTCAGCAATTCATGATTGGAACTCTATAATTACTCAAGTATGAAGGCATCATTTTATCCATAAGCAAAGTAATCTCCAATTTTCTCAAATCTCTGATTTCTGTAAGAACATTTCAGTGTCTATGAAATTGGGATACATGGACCAAGCTATACCCGGTGAAACTGGTCATTCAGGCAACATGACAGATTTACCTACGAGCAGGAAGGAAAGGGAAATTGCGTGTATACTGGCAACTAAATTCCACACAGAACCTTCTACAGACTCAAGATTGGAAGTCAAGATCAATCCCATCATGAAAGATCTAATTATCAACAGACGAGTTGTAAAGAAGAAACATACCAAGCGACAGAAGAAAGAGATCATAGCCAAAACGGCTGAAAATGTTGGAGAGAATCAATCAGTCTGGTTGGATACTCTAAAGGAGGAGATCACTAAGCTAAAATGAACTCTCAAGTGGAGATAAGTATCTCCCAACAATTTTTGGATAGTTGGCACCTAGATATGATGAACCTGCTCCTAACAGTTCCTCTAAAATAGGGTAATAGTTATTATAAATCATCTCTTGTTTGTAATTGATCTCTAATCCTAGAACGATGAGAAGTCTGAACTTTTTGTATTCCCCGAAGAAACCTTCTCTAAGATAAGAACAAATTCTCACAAGCTCCATACTGAAACTTGGCTTGGTTCATGGGATGAAAGAGTGTGTTACCTTTGTGACACTAAGAAGGTTGAAGATGAAAAGCACTTTCTCTTAGATTGTCTATCCTATACCCATATTAGATGTCATTTTCAAAATATCTATCACACTACCAACTTTCCTAACCTCTTAACTCAATACAAGTATGGTGATATTAGAAAGCTTCTCTTAATGATTTTCCATCACAAGAACAAAATTCTAAAGAATCACAAGTAATCACTTACCTGTTAAGGTATGATAAACCGATTCAGTCTTAATGGAGGTTAATCATCATCATCATTAATAATATAGTTTAGGTATATCTGCAAATTATTATTGGTATTGGACAACTTTGAGCGTTAGTTCACGGCTCAATTTTGTTAAGTGTCAAATATGAGGTTTCATGCTTGTTGTTAGTCATGGGTTAGATTCTTTTGATATGGAAAACTAAAATTGTTAATATTAAAATAAAATTTAAAAACAAAAATGGCGAGTAAGTTCTTTTATTTAACAAGTTTAGACCTAAAAATTTAATCATTAATAAAAGTTTTTCCATATCTTACTTTTTGTTATATGCAAACAATTGCTTCCCTTCTAAATGGCCACAAAATAAAATCTTGGACAAAATATTGTTTTAACGTGCAACTGGAAACCCAAACAAAAATAATAACCATCACAACCTAGCTACATAAAATGTAAGATATCCTCTTATCCACAATTTAAATAAAACATTTTTATACCATTGTAAGAATAATTGTGACAATCAAATATAAAAAATTTGTAATAAAAACACTTGCAACCATAGATGACAACCTACCAAATATTTTGTTAAACACGTGCAACCATAGATGACAACCTACCAAATATTTTCTTTTATAGAAACAAACCAATGGCGAGGGACAATAGTTTTTGAGAATAATGATAGCAATTTAGTTTGTCCATAAAAAATTGTATATAGTGGTATTAGTTTAATATAATGATGATGATCTTGTTTAACATTTATTGAACTTATATTTGGTTTATTGAATCTTTAAAAAGTTAAAAATTCATCTGGATTTATTATGTTTGAAAAGTTTTAAGGGAAGGGTCCCAAGATCATCATAGTTTTGATGAGTTTCAAGGTTACAATTGTTGGTATTGTAATAAATAATTTTAAATTGTGATTTTATATGAGTATACACATGACATTCTAAGAGAAAGTGTTTTCATTTTCAACCCTCTTAGTGTTACAAATAAGACAAATTATTTCAACCCTTGATTTTTTGGGAATTGTCCAATGTCCACATTCATTATGGAGCTAGTGATAGTTTGTTCTTATTTTGGCAATGGTGATTTTCTTATTTAACCTAGTCAAAACGTAGGGATACTTTTGATCTTCTAGATTAGAGTTGATCTTCTCTTATAGTATCTTAATTTCCTTTTATCCTCTAAATCTTTATGGAACCACAATTTCTCTTTAAATTTAGATATAACAATATTTTTAACATGATCATTATTTTGCAAAATGACCTCTTCATTTATTCCCCATTGATTTAGCCTAGACGTTGTTATAACCCTAATTTGCACCAGACATGATTACCTGGCATCAGACCATCTCAAATTCCTTATTTGCCAAAACACTGCTGAACAACTCTTCTTAAAATCTCCTATTATAAGGACCCATGTGCCCTGCTCCATTATTGAACGCGTGTACATGCTAGCTGACACAAGACAACCAGCGTGTATCTACAAAATCATAGAAAAAGGAAAGTTGCTGACAAAACACACAACTTTGGGTAAGTTAACTAAACCTTTCGACCATGCATGGCCAGTCACTCGACCAAATACCTAGCTTATTCTAGCCTATAAAAGAAGGGTTAGGGGTCCCATTTGAAAGGAGGAAAATCATAGTAAAGAAACTATACCCAATTGAGCATTCCCTTTGTCCCAACCTTTAGCAATCCTTGTGCAAAGAGAAGTATAGAGCAAAGCAGTTGGAAGACAGTGAAAGAAGAGCCTAGGACTAGGATTGAGGAGCAGTAGCCGACTTTATCATTGTAAGGTATCATGGTGAAGTTAATAAAAGAACTGTTTTTCTCGTCCTGCCATATGAGATTTTCATTTTTGAAATATTGATTGTATGATTGATTAAATATCTAAACCATTAGTTCATATATCAAATGCATGTGGAGTTCTTTGTTTGTCTTTAGCGAATGCAGGTCAACATTCAGAGGAGAGTTGCAGTCAAAGAACGACCAAGCACGAAAAGGGATCGACATCAAACACAAAAAATAAGGTACGTCAACTTAATCTCTTGAGCCTTGTATTTACATATGAGTAATGGGGTTTAGGCATGGGATGATGGTAAAAAGTAAGAATCTTTAGGTCATTTCTGCATGCATGATAAAACCCTTAGTTCTAGTCCGTAGGAGGGATTTCCCGCCCACAACAGAATTGGCGACCTTAGTGGGGATCTCTAGGGTTTCTCGGAATGTTTTTTCTTGGGTATTTTTAAGAACTGGTTTCATTTCTTGTTTTTAAAGTTTCTGCAAAATTCTGAGCTAACAAAGATTCTGGTCTTCCATACCAATTATCTCTGTTTCTTTTCTTGACTGCATTTTTTTTTTGAGACCCACAAAGGTACACGCGGCCTGTATAAGGTCTGCACGCATGTACCCGCACCCTACCTTCCCACAACCCGCGTGTACACACTAGCTAAGGAAGTGTTAGTCGTGCATATGATTCCAGAAAAACTCTTTTAGAGAGGCAGTCATCCTCTCCCTTGTCAAGAATAATCCTTCTCAGGGGTTTTCTGGAACTCTTTCTAGTCTTTGTTGTTTGCAGTCTATAGCTTAGTTTTTACCTTAGATTGGTTTGTTCTATGAAATTTTCCTTCAATTGTTTTCTTTTTCTGTCAAAGTAAGTTTCTGAGTCTTCAAGAGATTCTGGTTCTCAATACCAGTAGTCTTTGCCAGTGATTGATTTCTTGTAGTTTCATTTTTTGAAGAGTTGCAGAATTACACACGGCCTGCATAAGGTCTACATGCGTGTACACGTGCTCTGACCTTACACAACTCGCGTGCACACGCTAAATGTTGAACTTTCAATAGCGTGCCTATTGAGAAAATATTTTGGTTTAAGGAGAGGCAGTCATCCTTTTCTTGTCAAGAGTTATAATTCTTAGGGTTCGTGGTCTCTACCATATCATCTTAGCCTAGGTTTGGACTCTATTATAGCTTGCCTTTTCGTTTACAAGATTTCTTGTGTTTCCTAGCTTTTTTAACTTAATTTTTGATTGAAATTTTAAGAAAAATGAGTTGCATTTTGAAAAACAATTCCCCCTCATGGCCCGAGGGGCCATGAATCGTGCATTCATCAGTTTCTTTTAGAATATTTTGTTATTTATTCTTTGATTGGAAGAAAATATAAAAAAAAAAATTAGTTTGTTAGATCTCTTTATTTCCTGTCATTTTCTTTGCATTGTTATTTGAAAAAGAAAAAGAAATTAGCATAGCGTTGTGTTTTCTTCTAATTTTAAAAAGCATTTCAAAAGAAAAAAAATAAAAAATAAGAATTATAATCATTATTTGTTAGTGTTCATATAAGTTTCATAATTTTTCGCAAGATTCTTAACACCATCAGTTGCACTACCATACCCTTTTGATTAAATCAAGCCAGTAAAAAGAACACTAATTAAAATTTACTCGACTTTATGTTTGTAGGGTCCATCAACTAGATTAGGCTAGAGTCTTGATTTAGGTTGGAGAGGAAAATCTTCAAGGCTATAAAACAAACATACGAGTCTATGATAAGGAGTGTAGAAGTCCAGTATCGTGAAATTTATCCGGGACCCCCCTCTAACACAGGGGATAAACACAAGGTCGTGTGCGGAAAGTTAGCGGAGATAACCCCTCCAAAGCTAGACCAATCGTAGTGGAGAACACATATAGAGGGCTTGTCTTGGGATTCTATTGATTTCATTTGCCACAAAGCTTCGTGGGTCTCGAATCCGTTCAAGGTCCTCAATTGTCTTCCGGACCACTTGCATTCGATACCCTTGGTAGGTTTTGGGCTTGATACCCTGCTCATTGTGGTCTACCCGACTGTTGATTGTACCTACTTGGTGACTGTTCGCGCGCTGGAAACCTAGCTGCCTATCTTTCTAGTGACATACACAGGTGACTGTGGGGGTATACCACGGTACCTAGGATAGACATCGGGCCACGCTTTGCAGAGTATATCCCGAGGGTGCTTCCATTTTTGAGTTTCACTTGCACCAGTAATTTTCTCTAGTGTTGGTTGGTGTAACTGCTCTTCCAACTAGTTAGTCATTTGCTTGATCTTCCTTTAGGAACTTTTAGTGTGTGCTCTATGCTCCCTAGTTTTCCACAATGAGTTAGTCAGTCGTGGCTTTGGGTCTCTGACCTAGGGTGGTAGACCGCCCACTCCACCGGTCATGATGAATTTTTAGTCTTCGTCTTAGAAACATGGAGCCACCTTTTTAGAGGTGTTGTTTTGATACCACTGGTTCTTCAGAGTCAGTGTGTGAGACTTTTACGGATTTGAACTATCCCACAAGGGGAGAAACTATGCATAAGATATTCATGGCTAAAGTTCTCGGTGATACCAACCAAGGAGCCTCTTCACAAGGGGATTCTTATTATTTTCCCTTCTTCGAAAACGTTGGTTTCCCTTTGATGGCCACTTTGTACATTCCTGGGTTGAATGTGGGATTACCGGTTTGGTTGGGTACCATTCCAAATGTCCCAAATGCTCTTGATGCTTCTTAGTTAAGCACCTTAAGTCATGGGCACTCTGTTGGTGTTTCTTCGTCAACAAAGTCTTCTCCTCCTCCTTTTCTCGCCTCTGGTGAAAGTACAATTACTAGTAACTAGAAGTCTAAACGAAATAGACAAAGGAAGAATAGAAAGGAGAAATCGCCAACCTCTGTGAGTCATGTTGGATATAGGTCGACAACCTTTGAAAGTCACGTTGAAGACCATCACCCAACCTCTGCAAGTTATGCTTGGGGCACACACCCACCCTCTGCAAGTCATGTTGGGGGAAAAAGTCCAATCATTGCTAGTCATACTGGTAATAGGTCTGTAGCCTCTGCAAGTCATGTTATCGACCCATCACCAACCTCTACAAGTCATTTTGGAGATGTGCAACCATCCACTAACAGTCATACTGGGGGAATTGATTCTATTGAGAAACCTAGACGAATAGTATGTAAGCCTAAGTTCCTTTGTAATCTTTGCAAGGGAGATCACTTTATTCATTTGTTCCCTAGAATTCTAGAGGTACAAAGATTGTGGTCCCTGTCTGCAAGCTCTTATGATTCTGAGTCTTTTGAGGTTTCCTCGCAGCCTATTCAACCATTAGTTGAAAAAGTGGTCATGCTGATGCAGTGATTGGCTGATACCACTCCTTTTTTGAGGGGTGGGGTGCCTTTAGACCTTGTAGTCTCTCAGCCTATTCAACCATTGGTTGAGAAAGTGATCATGTCAATGAAGTCATTGGCTGATCCCACTCCACTTTTGATGGGTGAGATGCCTTTAGACGATGTAGTATGGCAGCCTATTCAACCATTGGTTGCGAAAGTGGTCATGCCGATGCAGTCATCGGCTGATCCCACTCCTCTTTTGTGGGGTGAGGTGCCTTTAGACCTTGTAGTCTCTCAACCTATTCAACCATTGGTTGAGAAAGTGATCATGTCGATGTAGTCATCGACTGATCCCACTCCTCTTTTGAGGGTTCAGGTGCCTTTAGACCATGTAGTCTCGCAGCCTATTCAACCATTGGTTGCGAAAGTGGTCATGCCGATGTGGTCATCGACTGATCCCACTCCTCTTTTGGGGGGTGAGGTGCCTTTAGACCTTGTAGTCTCTCAGCCTATTCAACCATTGGTTGAGAAAGTGGTCATGCCGATGCAACCATCGACTGATCCCACTCCTCTTTTGGGGGGTGAGGTGCCTTTAGACCATGTAGTCTCATAGCCTATTCATCCATTGGTTGCAAAAGAGGTCATGCCAATGTAGTCATCGACTAAACCAACTCCTCTTTTGGGGGGTGAGGTGCCTTTAGACCATGTAGTCCCGTAACCTATTCAGCCATTGGTTGCGAAAGTGGTCATGCCAATGCAATCATTGGATGATCCCACTCTTCTTTTGGGGAGTGACATGTCTACCAACTATGTTTTTAGCATTTTTGGTTCAATACTTTCAGAACAAGGGGGCATTCTTCTCATTTCGAGCACACCCCCTCTAATCCCTAGGATGGTTTCCTTTGATTGGAATGACCTTGTTGAGCCTCGTCTTCCTTCTGCCGCACCTTTTCAAATAAGAGTTGAAGTTAATTCAACAAACATTTATCGATGTATTGTGGATGAGGGAGCCTCTGCAAGTATTTTATCCTTGTCGGTTTGGAAAGTCTTGGGATCTCCCAAGATTGTGTCTTCTTCGCATGAGTTGTTGGCTTTTGACAGATGTTCTAGTGAATATTTGGGGGTTCTTCCTCAGTTACCTATATCTTTAGGTGGGAAGACTATCCTTGTTGATTTTATAGTGGTGCAAGGCCCATTAGATTTCAATATGCTTCTCGGGCGTGATTATGTATATGCTATTAACGCTGTGGTATCTACGCTCTTCTAGGTGATGCATTTCCCTCACAATGGAAGCATTCTCACTATCGACCAGCTGGCATATGATAATCACCATCCTAATTCGACATTATTTCAGACTACCCCTTTATATGTTCCTAGCGTTCATGTAGACTCCACCCCGCCACGGGTTAATTATGTGGCATGTTATCCTTGGTGTTCAATTGCTTATGAGAAGGAACCTATGAAATCATGTTTTCCTTCTTGAGACTTGGAATCAGCAATTGATCCATTGGTTTATCCAATGGGGGCATGGGAGCCCTTGTTTCCCCCTCTTAGTCCAAGTGGGCTTGAGTATCCTTCTGAGTCTGATCTTGTTGTTTATAGATCCTCAAGCTCTTGTACTTGTGATTCTTCACTGATAGACTCTGCCAGTCCTGGAAAAAACCTCCATCATCAAATGGAAAGTGGTCAGTTTAGTTCACCCTTTGGAATTGTCAACCCTCGTTTGCGTGATTTCTTGAATTTTGAATTGCCTTCAGATAAGGCTATCCTTGAAGCCATGACTACAGTTTCTATACCGTGGGAGGAATTACACTGTGGTTTGTGTTTTCTTCCCTCTTGGGACACTTTCCAAGTTGACTATCAAAGAGACTCTTGGTCTGATCCTAGCAGCAGGCTCTACTTGAACCAATTTCATACATGAGTTGTAGCCCCCATGGAGTCTTCTTTAAGCCCTTTTCATAGTCCCTAAAGATGAAAATATTTCTGAGTGACCTTGTTTCTTCACACTCGTTAAATTGGTCCAGAAGAACGTTCCTTACATGGGTCTTCTTTTAAGCCCTTTTTAGACCCTCTAAACATGAAAAGATTGTCGAGAAATCTTGTGTCCTTTCACGCTCGTTAAACTGAAATTGGAAGTCACATCTATCCGATGATAGTTTACCCTTTTTTTGGTCTGGATGGTCAACTGTACGAACAAAGGTATACTCTTAAGAGCCTCGGTTCTCTAGAAGAGTACCCTCAGGTGTAATTTTAACCTTTTTCGGGCCTGAGGGACTAAATGTATGAAAGGAACCCCCATGGAGTCCATAGTTAAGCTCTTTTCAGACTCCCTAAAATTGAAAATATCGTCGAGTGACCTTATTCTTTCACACTCGTTAAAATGGTCCATAAGAACATTCCTAACAGAGTCCATAGTTAAGCTTTTTTCAGACTCCTTAAAAATGAAAAAATGGTCAAGTGATCTTGTCTTTATCACACTCGTTAAAATGATTTTGAATAGACGTCTTTTCGGTGCTAATTTACCCCTTTTCACCGAATAGACTAATTTTGAAAAAGGTACCCCATTGGAGTCTCCTTTTACGTTTTTCAGACTCTCTAAATATGAAAAACCACCAAGCTTACCTTCTCTGGGATCGTTAAACTTACATCGAAGGATGTTACCATTGTGTGTTTTGTTAACCATGTTTGCATACCTGTGTATTTGGTTTAATGTCGACTCCATGTTGCTCTCAACTGAACCATCTGAAGCATGCCTTATACGCAAGACCTGTAGCACTTTTCCTCTGCATCCTGACACCTTTGGCCCCAGGAGGGATTTTTCCCGAGTGTCCTTACTTTGAACATCAGTCTTGTCATTGCGCCTTGAACTTGTATATTTTCAACACTCATCCCTCCTTTGTAACGTAACATTCTTTTATTCTTTTTTCAAAATTATTGAAAAAGACTAAAAAAAAAAAAAATATACCCCAAAAAGAGGAAGGGAAAAGTATTTTCTTTGTATTGGCAGCACAATGAGTTGCCCTTGGATAAGGCACATCTTTCAGTTTTCTCATCAAACCCTAGGATTTGATATGACCTTAGGAAGTTTTTCCCGCTACATTGAGTTGTGTCCTCCTCCATTTGGTTATTCTTCCAAACATATGGAGAGTTTGCATTGCCTCCTGCCTCGTAAACTTATGTTAATGTCATGCTGCCTGAGTCTCATAATTTGTCGTGCTATTTTCCAAGGGCAGTTTTTGCCAAGCCTGAGTCGGCCCCTCTACATTTTGTCCATTGCCATCATGCCTGGCCATCGCAAAAGTCCAATCAAGTCTTTGTTCGAGATCAATGAAGCCTTTAGTCTGTTCATCAAGATCCTCTAGTCCATGATCGACGAGTCGTCAAATACCTCTGAGTCGTGAAGTCATACACTCATATTACACTCCTACCCTAGTTTTGAAGATTTTGAAGTTGTTTCTTGAGCTCTGAAGACCTCATCTCTAGCCATCAGGCCTCATCAGTTTCTAGAAGATGGATACTCTATATGTATATCTTTTTGATTTCGAGATGTAGCTCCGCTGTGTATTTCTCGTGGCTACACTTTATATAGTTATATGACATGGATCTACAGTGTATTTGATTAGTATCCATGATGTTATTTCATCTCGAGCATGGGTATGCCTACCTCAATGAGACAATTATTATTTTGCAGAAGGCACCTCCCGATTTCTGGTCCCTGGGCTCACTTGTTTGGAACGTTGGAGAAGATTGTTAACGTATTTTCACCATCAGATGCTCTTTTGACCTCACACATTAGGGGGCATCTGTTATAACCCTAATTTTCACCAGACATGCTTACCTAGCATTAGGCCATCTCAGATCCCATCTTTGCCAAAACACTGCTAAACATCTCTTCTTAAAAACCCCTTTTATAAGGACCCACACACCCTGCTCCATTACTGAATGCGTGTACACACTAGCTGACCCAAGACAACCCATGTTTACCTACAAAATAACAGAAAAAGGAAAGTTGTTGATGGAACACACAACTTTGGGTAAGTTAACTAAACTTAACGTATTTTCACCATCAGATGCTCTTTTGACCTCACACATTAGGGGGCATCTGTTATAACCCTAATTTTCACCAGACATGCTTACCTAGCATTAGGCCATCTCAGATCCCATCTTTGCCAAAACACTGCTAAACATCTCTTCTTAAAAACCCCTTTTATAAGGACCCACACA
>JASDQU010108414.1:268233-282843 GCA_032191745.1 Picea mariana | reverse complement strand
AATACCTCTTTTGGTTAGATAATAAATGATGGATCATGAAGGTAGTAGTAAAAAAACAGTTGGATATAAGATGATATTATGTTAATGGGACAATCAAATATGCAAAGTGCATGTCAAATTAGGACAAGGGGTAAGTAGATGTGGATGGATAGATAGTTGATGGAGGAAAATATGGCAATATCAAAAATGGATGCTCGGATATGTGTGTTGATGCAAGAAACCAAGACCATGTAGGAATAGGTGACTCGGTGCAAATGCTTTGACCAAGGGTGACTAGGACAATTTCCAAGTTTGAAAGCTAGATTCTATCCAATGTGATGGTATGAGTATTAGTACTTACCTCGTAAAGAATGTGCTTTTTACAGTTACTAATGAAATGAAATAATGCAAAAAATTGGGTGAATTACAAACAAGGATATGGGTTCCCTAGTCGTATGATCAAATAACTTGGCCATTTGTGGTGAGAGTAGTAAGAGTGGATGGGGAAAAAGGGGACCCTTGGTTGGGTCTCCTTGAGGGTTGAATGAATGATGGTTGGAATGTAGATGGTCTACTAATCTTGAGGGAGACAAGATTCCAATGAAAATTTAGTAAATCATTTAGCATAACCAACCATAAAAAATATGAGCCACTAGTATTCCAAGGGGGTGGGTCAACATATGAAAAGAAAACGTTTTAAGGTTCATTTTCTAAGATGTGGACTATATATATTCTTGATCTATGGAAAAAGAAGCTTGCGTACCAATAATGAAAGGAGTGATAGAACTAGGGAAACCCATGAGGGTGGAGTGCTACCAACCTGTAACAATTGAATGCATGTGGGATTGGTTGAAGTTGCATAAAAATCCATAAAATAAACCGTAAAGGCATACTTAGAGGGATTGATACTAGGAAATGCAATGAACACAGAGGGAGTATCACCATGTCGGTTTGAAGAAGTATGTCTGATGGGACAAGGTGAAGGGTCGATCTATATGCATGGAGGAGACTAAAAAGGGTCTCTCAACAAATACCTACACACATGAAAATGAATACTCAATGTAAAAGATCTCATGGTAAGAAACTTGATGGTGCAAATGATGTAAAAAATAGAGCTAGTGAGCTCACATACTTGTCTATGGAACACTGGTGGGAAAAATGGCCCCAAAATGAAATTTTTGATGGAGATAAAGTCCTTGCTCAAGCGTATATTTTCTTCAAGTCAGGTAGAATAATATCCCATAGGGGAGAATATGTGTGTGAAATGATACTAGGTGCTAAGGAACCAATAGATGTTGAGACTGCAAAAAGAAAGTGGGACTCTGACCAATGGGGAATTTTCGATCCTTCTCATGGATGGAGGGAAGGTGTCAATACCTAAGGGAAATGAGGGGTTTCTATGGGATATAGGCCCAACAACTAAATAAATATAACATATGTACACATATTCATGTGCGTTGTGGTCTCTAGGAGGAGGAGGGGGAATCTTCTGTAGAAGACTCATTAGGGAGTTGGGGTAGGAGGTGGAATATACTATAAATGATGCATCGTATATTTATTTAGGGTAGGATATGTGTTGTGAGTGGGAAATCCCTCTATGGACTAGCACTTAGGGTTTTATCATGCATGTAAAAAAGACCTAAAGATTCCTACTTTCTACCATCGTCCCGGACCTAATCCCCATTATTCTTAAGCAAGTACGTATTTAAGAAGATCAAGTGAGCATACCTTATTTCGAACATTTTATATCAATCCTTCTTCATGCTTGATCAGTCTTTGACTGTAGTTCTCCTCCCAAGGACGACCTGCATTCACACAAGGAAAACAAAGAACTCCACATGCATTTGATCTACATATTAATGGGTTAGAGATTCAATCAACATGTATACAATAAACCATGAAAACCTCATATGGTGGGACGAGAAAAGTACTTCTTTATTATTAACTTCAACAAATCAACTTACAATGATGAATTCTGCCACTGCTCCACGAACTTGGTCCTGGGCTCTTCTTCAACTATCCTCCAACTTCTTTTCTCTATATCTCTCTTTGCACAAGGATGGCTAAAGGTTGGGACAAAGGGAATGCACAATCGTGAATAGTTTCTTTACTATGATTCTGCTCTTCCAAATGGGACCCCTAACCCTTCTTTTATAGGCTAGAAGAAGCTAGGTATTTGGTCGAACCCTCAGCCATGCATGGTCAAAAGGTTTAGTTAACTCACCCAAATTTGTGTGTTCCATCAACAACTTTCCTTTTTCTGTGCTTTTATAGGTACATGCGGGTTGTCTTGGTTCAACTAGCGTGTACATGTGTGTAGTAATGGAGGAGGGCATGTGGGCTTTTATAAAAGGTGTTTTTAAGAAGATTTTTTTAGTAGTGTTTTGGCAAAGAAGGAATCTGAGATGGCATGATGCCAAGTAAGCATGTCTGGTGAAAATTAGGGTTATAACAGATGCTCCCTAATGTGTGAGTTAAAAATAGCATCCGATGGCCGAAATACATTAACAATCTTCACCAATGTGTCAAACAAGTGAGCCCAGGGACCAAAAATCGGGAGGTGTCGTCTGGAAAAATAACAATTGTCTCACCGAGGCGGGCATACCCATGCTCGGGATAAAATAAAATCATGGCTACCAATCAAATACACTGTAGATCGATGTCATATAACTATATAAAGTGTAGCTGCGAACAATACAAAATGGAGCTACATCTCGAAATCAAAAAGATATACATGTAGAGTATCCATCTTCTTAGAAGCTGCTAAGGCCTAATGGCCAGAGATGAGGTCTTCAGAGCTCGAGCAACAACTTCAAAATCTTTAAAACTCAGGTAGGAGTGTAATATGAGTGTACAACTTCACTACCCAGAGGTCTGCGATGGCTCATTGGTCATGGACTAGAGAATCTTGATGATCAGACTGAAGGCTTCATTGATTTCTAAGAAAGAATCGATTGGATGTTCAGGATGGTCGGCTATGAGGGCAAGAGACAAAATGCAGAGGGGCCGAATCAGGTTTGGTAAAAACTTCCCTTTGAAAATAGCACAATAACTGATGAGACTCAGGAAACATGGCATTAACATAAGTTTAAGAGGCAGGAGGCAACAAAAACTCTCCATATGTTTGGATGAATAACCAAACGAAGGAGGACATAGCTCCATGTAGCAAGAAGAACTTCCTAAGGTCGTATTAAATCCCAGAGTTTGACAACAAACAGATAGATGTTCTTTATCCAAGAGTGACTCATTATGCTGCCAATAAAGAAAATACTTTTCCCTTCCTCTTTTTAGGGTATATTTGAATTTTTTTTTGTCTTTTTCAATAATTTTGGAAAAAGAATAAAATAATGTTATGTTACAAAGGAGGAACGAGTGTTGCAAACATACAAGTTCAAGGCACAGGGACAAGACTGATGTTCAGAGTAAGGACACTCGGGAAAAATCCTCCAGGGGCCAAAGGTGTCAAGATGCAGAGGCAAAGTGATATAGGGCTTGCGTATAAGTCATGCTTTAGATGGTTCAGTTGAGAGCAACATGGAGTTGGCATTAGGCCAAAGACGTGGGTATGAAAATGCGATTAATAAAACACACAATGGTAACGTCCTTCGATGTGAGTTTAACAAGCCCGGAGAAGGTAAGATCAATGGTTTTTCATATTTAGAGAGTCTGAAAAAATGTAAAAGGAGACTCCACTGGGGTACCTTTTTCGAAGGTAGTCTAGTCGGTTCAAAAAAGGGGTAAACTAGCACCGACAAGACATCTATTCAAAACCATTTTAACGAGTGTGATAAAGACAAGATCACTCAGCCATTTTTTCATTTTTAGGGAGTCTGAAAAAATCTTAACTATGGACTCCGTCACGAATGTTCTTCTGGACCATTTTGACGAGTGTGAAACAATAAGGTCACTTGACGATCTTTTCAATTTTAGGGAGTCTGAAAAGAGCTTAAATATGGACTTCGTGGGGGTTCCTTTTTAGTAAATATAGTCCCTCGGGCCCGAAAAAGGGTTAAAATGATACCTGCGAGTATTTTTCTAGAGAACTAAAGTTCCTTAGTGTATACCTTTGTTCGTACAATTGGTCGTCCGGACCAAAAAAGGGGTAAACTACCACCGGACAGACGTGACTTTGAAATTTCATTTTAACGAGCATGAAAGGCCACAAGATTGCTCAACAATCTTTTCATGTTTAGAGGATCTGAAAAGGGCTTAAAAGAAGACTCGTGTAAGGAACGTTCTTCTGGACCAATTTAACGAGTGTGCAGAAACAAGGTCACTCGACAATCTTTTCATCTTTAGGGAGTCTAAAAAGGGCTTAAAGAAGACTCTAAGGGGGTTACGAATCATGTATGAAACTGGTTCAGTTGAGCCTGTTGCTAGGCTTAGACATGGAGTCTCTTCGATAGTCAACTTGGGAAGTCTCCCAAAAGGGAATAAAACACAAACCACGGTGTAAGTCCTCCCACGGTATAGAAACCATAGTCATGGCTTCAAGGATAGCCTTATATGAAGGCAATTCAAAATCTGAGAAATCACGTAAACGAAGGGCGAAAATCCCAACGGGTTAAGAAAACTAACCATACTCCATATGATGATGGAGGTTCCGGCTAGGACTGGTAGAGTCTATTAGCGAAGAGTCACGAGCACGAGGGCTTGAAGATCTACCAACAACGAGATCGAACTCGGAAGGATACTCAAGCCTACTTGGACCAAGAGGGGGAATCAAGGGCTCCCATGCCCCCATTGGATGCACCAATGGATCAATTGTTGTTTCCAAGTCTTGAGAAGGAAAACATGATTTCACAGGTTCCTATTCAGAAGCAATTGAACACCAAGGATAAGATGCCACATAATTAACCCGTGGCGGGGTATAGTCTACACAAACGCTAGGAACATATAAAGGGGTAGTCTGAAATAATGTCAAATTAGGATGGTGATTATCAGATGCTAGTTGGTTGATAGTGACAATGCTTCCATTGTGAGGGAAATGCATTACCTGGAAGAGCGTAGACACCACAACATTCATAGCATATACATAATCACGCCCAAGAAGCATATTGAAATCTAATGGGCCTTGCACCACTATAACATCAACAAGGACAATCTTCCCACCTAAAGATATAGGTAATTGAGGAAGAACTCCCAAATATTCACTAGGACGTTTGTCAAAAGCCAACATCTCATGCGAAGAAGACACAAGCTCGGGAGATCCCAAGACTTTCCAAACCGAAGAGGATAAACTACTTGTAGAGGCTCCCTCATCCACAATACATCGATAAATGTTTGTTGAATTAACTTCAACCCTTATTTGAAAAGGTGCGGTAGAAGGGAGACAAGGCTCAACAAGGTCATTCCGATCAAAGGAAACCATCCTAGGGCTTGGAGGGGGTGTGCTTGAAATGAGTGAAATGCCCCCTTGTTGTGAAAGTATTGAACCGGAAATGCTAAAAACATAGTCGGTAGACACTTCACTCCCCAAAAGAAGAATGGGATCATCCGATGACTGCATCAGCATGACCACTTTTGCAAACAATGGATGAATAGACTACGGGACTACATGGTCTAAAGGCACCTCAGCCCCCAAAAGAGGAGTGGGATCAGCCGATGACTGCATCGGCATGACCACTTTCTAAACCAATGGATGAATAGGCTAAGAGACTACAAGGTCTAAAGACACCTCACCCCCCAAAAGAGGAGTGGGATCAACCGATGACTACATCGGCATGACCACTTTCGCAACCAATGGATGAATAGGCTATGAGAAAACCTCAAAAGACTCAGAATCAGAAGAGATTGTAGACAGGGACCACAATCTTTGTACCTCTAAAATGCCAAGTAACAAATGAGTAAGGTGATCTCTATTGCAAAGCTTACAAGGGAACTTAGGCTTATGTCCTATCCGTCTAGGTTTCTCAACAGAATTAATTCCCCCAGCATGAATAGCAGTGGTTGGTTGCACATCTCCAACATGACTTGCAGAGGTCAGTGATGGGTCGGTAACATGACTTGTAGAGGCTACAGACCTATTACCAATATGACTAGTAGTGACTGGACTTTTTCCCCTAACATGACTTGCAGAGGGTGAGTGTGTGCCCCCAGCATAACTTGCAAAGGATAGGTGTTGGTATTCAATGTGACTTCCAGAGGTTGTCGACCTATCTCCAACATTACTCGCTGAGGTTGGTGATTTCTTCTTCCTATTCTTCCTCTTTCTATTTCGTTTAGACTTCCGGTTACTAGTAACTGTACTTTCACTAGAGACAGGAGAAGGAGGAGGAGAAGACTTTGCTGATGAATAAACATCAACAGGGTGCCCATGACTTAAGGTGCTTAACTGAGAAGCGTCAAGAGAATTCCGGACATTTGGAATGGGACCGAACCAAACCGGTAGTCCCACATTCAACCCAGGAATGTACAAAGTGGCCATAAAAGGGACACCAATGTTTCCAAAGAAGGGAAAAGCACAAGAATCCCCTTGCAAAGGGGTTCCTTGGTTGGTATCATCGGGAACTTTATCCATGAATATATTATGCAGAGGTTCTCCCCTTGTGGGATCGTTCAAATCCATAAAATTCTCACACACTGACTCTAAATAACCAGTGTTATCAAAACAATGGATATAAAGAGGCGGCTCCTCATTTCTAAGTGGAAGACTAAAAAGTCCTCTCAACCGGCAGAGTGGACGGTCTACCACCCTAGGTCAGAGACCCAAAGCCACAACTGACTAAATTACTATGGAAAACTAGGGAGCACAGAGCACACTCTAAAAGTTCCTAAAGGAAAATCAAGCAAATGCCTAACTAATTGGAAGAACAGTTACACCAACCAACACTAGAGAAACTTACCGGTGCAAGTGAAACTCAAAAATAGAAGCACCCTCTAGGTATACTCTGCAAAGCGTGGCTCGATGTCTATTCTAGGTACCATGGAATACCCCCACAGTCACCTGTGTATGTCACTAAAAAGATAGGCAACTAGGTTGCCAGTGTCCTAACAGTCACCAGGATGGTACAATCGACAGTAGGGTAGACCACAATGAGCAGGGTATCAAGTCCGAAACCTGCCAAGGGTATCAAAACCAAGTGGTCTAGAAGACAACTGAGGACCTCGAATGGATTCAAGACCCATGAAGCTCTATGGCAAATGCAATCGATGGAATCCCATGGCAAGCCCTCTATATGTGTTCTCCACTATGATTGGTCCAGCTTTGGAGGGGTTATCTCCGATACCTTTCCACATGCAACCTCGTGTTTATCCCCTGTGTTAGAGGGGGGTCCTGGATAAATTTCACAATATTGGACTTTGACACTCCCTAACTCATACTCTAATGTTTGATTTTAATGGCCTTGAAGAGTTTCCTCTCCAACCTAATTCAAGGCCCTAACCCTAAACTAGTTGGTTGACCCTGCAAACATAAAAAGTCTAATGAATTCTAGATTTTGTGTTAATTTTTATGGCTTGTCTTAAGTCAAAGGTTATGAAAATGAAACTAGTGATGTTTGAAAGACGAAAGCAAAATAAATAGAAAGATGGAAACACAAAACCTTTACTTAACTCAACTCTTCAACAACTTTTCAAACTTAAAATTTTTTCTAAGATCTTTGAACAACAAACTCAAAGCAGGATTTCACTCGACTACGAGCTACTTATGATCTAAGTAAACCATCAATAACTTATGAAAGAAAAGACTATTCCTTGGTTACTAATGCAAAACAACACTTTTTACCAAAAAAATAAATAAAAGATTTTTTTTTTATTTGAATGCTCACAAAGCAAAAAGGAAAAATATCAACAAGTCAAAACCAAGAAAAATTCTAGCCTAAGCGCAGATCGCAAAGAGTCACTTTAAGAATCACACACAAGAAAATTAAAATTGGACTCTCATACTTGTCTAAAAACACTATAAAAGAAAATCAAGTACGTAATTAAGAAGATCAAGTGAGCATACCTTATTTTGGGCATTTGATATCGATCCTTCTTCACGCTTGATCACTCTTTGACTACAGCTCTCCTCCCAAGGGTGACCTGCATTGACACAAGACAAACAAAGAACTCCACATGCATTTGATCTACAGATTAATGGGTTAGAGATTCAATCAACATGTATACAATAAACCATTAAAACCTCATATGGTGGGATGGGAAAAGTACTTCTTTATTATTAACTTCAACAAATCAACTTACAATGATGAAGCTGGTCACTGCTCCACAAACCTGGTCCTAGGTTGTTCCTCAACTGTCCTCCAACTTATTTTCTCTATATTTCTCTTTGCACAAGGATGGCTAAAGGTTTGGACAAAGGGAATGCACAATCGGGTATAGTTTCTTTACTATGATTCTCCTCTTTCAAATGGGACCCATAACCCTTCTTTTATAGGCTAGAAGAAGCTAGGTATTTGGTCGAACCCTCGACCATGCATGGCTGAAAGGTTTAGTTAACTCACCCAAAGTTGCGTGTTCCATCAAAAACTTTCCTTTTTCCGTGATTTTTTAGGTACATGCGGGTTGTCTTGGGTCAGCTAGCATGTACATGCGTGTAGTAATGGAGCAGGGCGTGTGGGCTTTTATAAAAGGTGTTTTTAAGAAGAGTTGTTAAGCAGTGTTTTGGCAAAGAAGGAATCTGAGATGGCTTGATGCCAGGTAAGCATGTCTGATGCAAATTAGGGTTATAACAATATGGGGACCTCTGTTGATGGGGTGAGGGTTGTGATGTTTATTGTTTCCATTTGGGGGTATGAATCATAAATATTCCTAATTTCATCCATATGGCAAATATAGTACTTGACGATTATAGGGAAGATATATGTAAAATGACCTTCCCATACACAAATAACACATGGTTTACTATTCCAATATCTTACTAACATGGATACATTTTAAATAGTGGAGGAAATAGGTTTGTTGACCATTGGAGAATGCAATACTAGTTGAAGAGAGGGTTTGGATGATACAAGAATAGTTTTTTGGTGAAATCCATCCAACATGGCCCATTAATGTGTGACATTTGGACAATGGTGAGTGTAATTTCCATATGTTGTGTAATATCCCAAAGGAAGAGCCCTATTGTAATCATGTTTTGTAGGCTAGTGAGTTGAGTATTGATAAGATGATAGGATTATGTGTTTAGTAGGCCGGAGAGCCTAAGTGTTAAAGGCCAGGAGCCTGATTTTGTACATGTAATTATGCACATTATTATTAAAAGATAAACATCTATGCGTGTGGACCAACCACAATGAATGAGTGATGGGGGACTAAACTTCCACAAAGCCTGGGTAAGGGAGAGGTGGTTGAAAGGTAAGAAAGAGGGGCTAAGCTTGGGGGCTTAAGCCCTTGGGAATAATAATTTATTATTATTCCAAAGTACTGTGTAAATGCATATGTTTTTTCCTAAGTTCTTGGAGAGGAACGCATGCTGATGGAGTGCATGCATCTTCATGGGAAACATGTGTTGACCCAGGCACATGCAGTTAAAACCATAGGAATAATTCGTGTTGGGGATCTGCATTTGGCCAGCAATCACCTGAGTCCGAGGGTTCGAACTTCCAATTCGCCATCCTCCGTCTGAACTCGTAACTGTACATGATCGACCGCTATCTAGTGTTGTTTTCAGATCCCTTACCTGGACAGTTCAAGCCTGTGCATGAGATCTTTGTGCACCCTTACACAATCCCAAAACCATAACCATGAGTCTGTTACGTGTTGCATGATTGAGAAACCCAAATTTGTCTGGGTCGTGTTGTGTTATCCTAGTGGGTTGTTGTGGCAACGTAGTCCTAACCATGTGAGGTTGCTTCCATTGAGTGTGTGTTGCTGAGCCTTATTGTTGTGTCCTCACTATGCTGGAATTAGTCACAAGAAAAGGTTGCCAAACCTGTGAGAAACTCTCTTCAGGTGAGATATTGTGCTGAGGAAGTAAGAACTCCTAGAAGGGGTCCTCTAGCTACTACAGAACCTTGAGACTTTCGGTCGGGTCTGTTGCTGAAGCTCAAGGCAAGGGAGGTTAGTAGCCAAAGGACTATCTTGGTGATAGTGAAGGTGTATACTTCTAGGGTGGGACAGGCATGTGGGGAATGAGAGTCTATGAGCAGTGGGAAGAAGTGACTCCTAGGAGAAAATCCTTCCTCTGTAACTGGTTGTCTTCTCGTTTACCTTACCTAGCCTAGGATTCCATTCTAGTGGAGCTTAGTCCTAGTTCAGGGGTGACCTACTTCTGAGAGTGATGAGAAATGCGGTCTAAGGCTGGGAGTTTCGTGGAAGGTCTGCATGGAGTTGGTGAATTACTTCTAGTTTCAAAGATAAGTATATGAATGTGTTTAAATTTAGCCTTTAAATGCATGTTTGTGATACTTGCAATATTATCATGTATTATGTTGGGATGATGTTTACTATTGTGCATATGAACTATTGTTAATGCCATGGATTATATATGCTAGCAGTAATTATGTGCTTACTCTATGTTAATGTATTGAATTTATTTAAATGCACGTTATATAAGTGTTGGTAGCATTGTCTGACCTTTGGAGGGTCGAGGATGTTACATTTTGGTATCATAGCTTTAAAGGGATAAAGTCATATCTGTTTGGAGAATTTTCCATCCTTTGGAGGGACGAGGATGTTACATTTGGTATCAGAGAAAGGGTTTTCAACCCTGAGACTGGATAGGCCAGATAAGGGGCCATTGGACTCAAGATTTCATGTAGTAATTTTGTCTGGAGGGACTAATTTCGAATCTTATATTATTTCTGAGTGCCAAGGGGTTGCTTGGCCATGTTACAAAACTACAGTCAGTGTGGTATTTGGCTAGAGAGAGAGAGAGAGAGCAATACACGAAGTGTTGGAGCTGTTGGATGTGGTCGGGAGGAAAGGAGATCCCTTACGACTGTCAGATCTGGAGAAGGTGCATGAGAGTTATCCTAGAAACCTTTCATGGATTTAACTATCGGGAAAAGTGATATGTGCTAAGGCACAAACTCCCAATGCTCGAAACTCCGAAGTCCTGAAAATATCTACATCATATATCGCAAGGAAAGAGCTTGGTCGTAGGATCAAGCGAAGGAGAAGATCGGAAAAAGCGAGATGTGTGGACACACAAACTCCTGAAACATGAACTCCTGAAAAGAAAAGTGAACGTGGTAGGACCCGATGACATCGCCGAAGGTGACATGGACCCTCCTAAGTGTGCCACGTGCCACCACGGTTTTTGGAAACAACTGTGTGACGTGGACGTGAAGGGGATAAAGTAAATCAGAATTTTGTATGTCAGAAGATTTAGAGGAAACAAGTGTGGGAACCTCCGAGGTATGAAGTCTCAAAACCCTGAAGTCCCAAAGTCCCGAAACTTCGATGACAGAAGGACCACAGTTGGTTCCAACCGTTGGATGTCATGTACACGTGGACCATTGATCCACCCGATGTAGCGAGTTCGGTAACCAGGACTCGAGAGATAGTGGTATAGCGTTTTCTCACAACCCATGATCACATGGGTTGTGGACTAAGAATGGGGGGGCTATCACCCGAAAGTTACAGAGCCGAGCAGAGCTCAAAATATTCATGAAGTCGAAACATTTTCTTAGAATCGGGCTGGTTTTGAATGTGTGGAATTTGTTAAGGAAAGATGGCTTGACAAATTCTGGTTGTCTGCACGTTGTGATTATAGAAGTTGACGAGGGCCAGAACCAGTCAGAGTTGTTGCCGAGTGCAAAGAAATGGAAGAGTCACGAATTTCCTCAAGTTCAGAGAATGAAAGAAAATGAATAGATGTCATCTCAGGAGTCGAAGGATTGAGCTCCAATGGGCATGAAAAGGAGATGGATAGGGAAGGGAATACGATGAAAATCATTGAAAGATTGCAGAAAGATACCCAATCTTGTCGAGATGATAGAAGAAGGCTCAAGAAAACTCAGGATAAACAAGGTGAATTCAAATTGAAGTTGTTGTGGAGCCTGGAAAAGGAGAGTGACACAAGAAAAATAGGGAGTCACAAGAGCCCTGAGAGGAAAATAAGATCGAGGAGTGTTAGCGGACATTGTCATCATTCCCCAAAGCATTCCAGTAAAAAAAAGGCAGTAGTTCAAACCCATCTCCTACCAGAAAGCATAGGAGGTCTGGAGTGGATGAACTAAAAGGAGAAATGAATAAGATTAAGCCTCCCACGTTTGATGGAGAACACCAGAAGGAAGAAGATGTTGAGACATGGTTGCTAGGAATGAGGAAGTACTTCCAATTGCAGAATTATTCCTCTCATGCCGAAGGAATAATTTTGATGTATCAGTTGAAAGGAAAACCATCCATGTGGTGGGATCATCTTGTGCAAGTGAAACACATTAGATAGAAAGATATCACTTGGAATGAATTCAAGAAGTATTCCGAGAAGAAATATTTGACTAAAATATATTATGATAGAAAGATGAAAGAGTTATTTGAACTCAAAATGGGCAGCATGACCATTGATGAATACGAGCAAAGTTTTTTGGAACTGTTGAAGTATGTTTCATTCATCAAGGAGGAGACTGTCAAGATTCAGAGGTATCTAAGTGGATTACCACCTTCTATTAGTGACAAGATTCAATATGATGACCCTAATTCTATGGAAGAAACAATAAGAAGAGAGAAATGTTTATATGAATAACAGATAGAAAATCCTACCTTCCAGAAGGCTTGGGAAGACAAGAACAAGTTCAAGAAGGAACAAAGGCAGAAGGGAAACAAGCCTCCCTTTTTCATAAACAGTCCTCAGGGACAACCATCTTTTAGAGAGCCCAGAAAGGCTGAAGTGGGTGGTCAATTTCCAAGGCAGACACCTATGGAGTGTTGGGGTTGTAAAGGAAACCATAGATATAGAGATTTCCCCCACATAAATGATAAAGCAAGAGCCGTCCACAATGTTCAGCAAGCTAAAACAGTGGAGGACATGGGTAGTAGAATGGAAAGGATATACGCATCCCTAGACAACAAGCAAGTGGAATTTCAATCACACATGATTGAAGTGGAAGGTATGATTAACAACCAACCACCTACTATTTTAATTGATTCAGGTGCTAGCCATAGTTATATAGATCCTAAAGTGGTAGAAGGTTTTCATTTATCAAGAAGCAAATATCAAAAGTCTTGGTTAGTGTAGTTGGCTACAGGAACCAAGAGGAAATTCACTGAGTTGGTTAAGTCCTGTCATGTGGACATGAAAGGATTGAGAATGAAGGCTAAATTTATTATTCTTCCTTTAGGCTCTTATGCATGTTTAATTGGGATGGACTGGTTGGACCAACACCATGCCCTCCTAGACTATCGTAACAAGGCATTTACTTTCTTGGATGAGGAGGGGAATCAGAAAATAGTCCAAGGAATTCCCAGAGCTATTGTTGTCAGAGAAATTTCAACATTGCAGCTGGAGAAATGCTACAGGAAAGGTTCTTAGGTGTTTGCATCCCATATGGAGGAAGAATCTAAGGATGAGGTCTCAAATATTGGAGACCATGCAGTACTAAAAGATCTTGAAGATGTATTTTAGGAGGTACCTGGACTACCTTCAAAGAGAGATATCGATTTCTATGTAAATTTGATGCATGGAGCAGCTCTAGTGTCGAAAGCTCCTTATAGAATGAGCACACCAGAGCTGAAAGAACTTCAGTTGCATCTTGAAGAGTTTCTGAGGAAGGGGTACATTCACCCAAGAGTGTCACCTTGGGATGCTCTGGTCCTGTTCGTGAAGAAGAAGGATGGGATGTTGAGGTTGTGTATTGATTTCAGACAGTTAAACAAAATAACTATTAAGAATAAGTACCCTCTGTCGAGGATTGATGACCTCTTCAATCAGTTGAAGGATGCGAATATAATTTCAAAGATAGATCTCAGATCGGGATATCACCAGGTAAGAATAAAGGATGAATACATCAGCAAGACCTCCTTTAGAACAAGGTATGGTCATTGCGATTTCACAGTGGTGCCGTTTGGACTATCAAACACACCTGTTGTTTTTATGTGCTTGATGAATGGTGTGTTCACGGACTATCTAGACAAGTTTGTCATAGTCTTCCTAGATGAAATTCTGGCATATTCCAAGTCAAAGGAAGAGCATGAACAACACTTGAGGATGGTGCTTCAAGTGCTAAGAGAGCACCAGTTGTATGCCAAATTGAGCAAATGCTCGTTTTATCAGGAACAAATCCATTACTTAGGACATATTATTTTAGAAGAAGGGATCGTCGTGGATCCTGAGAAGGTTGAGGCCATCAGAGAATGTTCAGTGCCAAGGAGTGTGGCATAAGTTAGATCCTTTATGGGTCTAGTAGGCTATTACATAAGGTTTATCGTAGGGTTCTCAAGGATAGCTCATCCTATCACTTCTTTTCAAACAAAGGAGAAGAAGTTTTTGTGGACAAAGGATTATGAGAGAAGCTTCCAACAATTGAAGCAAATTTTAACCAGTGCTCCAATCCTAAGGATCGCAGACCCAATTGAATATTTTTTGGTATGCATTGATGCATGAAAAGAAGGACTGGGAGGATTCCTCAATCAAAATGGATTTGTAATCTATTATGAGTCCAGGAATCTGAAAGAACACAAAAAGAATTATGCCACTCATGATTTGGAGTTGGCAGAAATCGTTCACGCTCTAAGGAAATTGAGACATTA
>JASDQU010108414.1:252587-263312 GCA_032191745.1 Picea mariana | reverse complement strand
TGGCCCCAGAAGTAAAAACTGCTAATAATAGTAAATTGCCAAAAATGTCAGAAAACTGTTTTGAGCCAGTTGGAAAAGGTGGGTAGCCACCGATATCCATATAGATCACTAATCCCCATTATTATTAAGCAAGTACGTAATGAAGAAGATCAAGTGAGAATACCTTATTTTGGGCATTTGATATCGATCCTTCTTCACGCTTGATCACTCTTTGACTACAACTCTCCTCCCAAGGCTGACCTGCATTGACACAAGACAAACAAAGAAATCCACATGCATTTGATCTACAGATTAATGGGTTAGAGATTCAATCAACATGTATACAATAAACCATTAAAACCTCATATGGTGGGATGGGAAAAGTACTTCTTTATTATTAACTTCAACAAATCAACTTATAATGATGAAGTTGGTCACTGCTCCACGAACCTGGTCTTGGGCTATTCCTCAACTGTCCTCCAACTTCTTTGCTCTATATTTCTCTTTGCACAAGGATGGCTAAAGGTTTGGACAAAGGGAATGCGCAATCGGGTATATTTTCTTTACTATGATTCTCCTCTTTCAAATGGGACCCATAACCCTTCTTTTATAGGCTAGAAGAAGCTAGGTATTTGGTCGAACCCTCAGCCATGCATGGTTGAAAGGTTTAGTTAACTCACCCAAAGTTGTTTGTTCCATCAAAAACTTTCCTTTTTCCATGATTTTGTATGTACACGCGGGTTTTCTTGGGTCAGCTAGCATGTACATGCATGCAGTAATGGAGCAGGGCGTGTGGGATTTTATAAAAGGTGTTTTTAAGAAGAGTTGTTCAACAGTGTTTTGGCAAAGAATGAATCTGAGATGGCATGATGCCAGGTAAGAATGTCTGATGCAAATTAGGGTTATAACAATATGGGGACCTCTGTTGATGGGGTGAGGGTTGTGATGTTTATTGTTTCCAATTGGGGGTATGAATCATAAATATTCCTAATTTCATCCATATGGCAAATCTAGTACTTGACGATTATAGGGAAGAGATATGTAAAATGACCTTCCCATACACAAATAACACATGGTTTACTATTCCAATATCTTACTAACATGGATACATTTTAAATAATGGAGGAAATAGGTTTGTTGACAATTGGAGAATGCAATACTAGTTGAAGAGAGGGTTTGGATGATACAAGAATAGTTTTTTGGTGAAATCCATCCAACATGGCCCATTAATGTGTGACATTTGGACAATGTTGAGTGTAATTTCCATATGTTGTGTAATATCTCAAAGGAAGAGCCCTATTGTAATCATGTTTTGTAGGCTAGTGAGCCGAGTATTGATAATATGATAGGATTATGTGTTTATTAGGTCGGAGAGCCTAAGTGTTAAAGGCTAGGAGCCTGATTTTGTACATGTAATTATGCACATTATTAATAAAAGATAAACATCTATGCGTGTGGACCAACCACGATGAATGAGTGATGGGGGACTAAGCTTCCACAAATCCTGGGTAAGGGAGAGGTGGTTGAAAGGTAAGAAAGAGGGGCTAAGCTTGGGGGCTTAAGCCCTTGGGAATAATAATTTATTATTATTCCAAAGTACTGTGTAAATGCATATGTTTTTTCCTAAGTTCTTGGAGAGGAATGCATGCTGATGAAGCACATGCATCTTCATGGGCAACATGTGTTGACCCAGGCACATGCAGTTAAAACCATAGGAATAAGTCGTGTTGGGGATCTGCATTTGGCCAACAATCACCTAATTCCGAGGGTTCGAACTTCCAATTTTCCATCCTCCGTATGAACTCGTAACTATACATGATTGACCTCTATCTAGTGTTGTTTTCAGATCCCTTACCTGGACAGTTCAAGCCTGTGTGTGAGATCTTTGTGCACCCTTACACAATCCCAAAACCATAACCATGAGTCTGTTACGTGTTGCATGATTGAGAAACCCGAATTTGTCTGGGTCGTGTTGTGTTATCCTAGTGGGTTGTTGTGGCAGTGTAGTCCTAACCATGTGAGGTTGCTTCCATTGACTGTGTGTTGTTGAGCCTTACTGTTGTGTCCTCACTATGCTAGAATTAGTCAAAAGAAAAGGTTGCCAAACCTGTGAGAAACTCTATTCAGGTGATATATTGTGTTGAGGAAGTAAGAACTCCTAGAAGGGGTCCTCTAGCTACTATAGAACCTTGAGACTTCTGGTCGGGTCTGTTGCTGAAGCCCAAGGCAAGGGAGGTTAGTAGCTGAAGGAATATCTTGGTGATAGTGAAGGTGTATACTTCTAGGGTGGGACATGCATGTGGGGAATGAGAGTTTGTGAGCAGTGGGCAGAAGTGACTCCTGGGAGAAAATCCTTCCTCTGTAACTGGTTGTCTTCTCGTTTACCTTGCCTAGCCTAGGATTCCATTCCAGTGGAGCTTCGTCCTAGCTCAGGGGTGCCCTACTTCTGAGAGTGATGAGCAACGCGGTCTAAGGCTGGGAGGTTCATGGAAGGTCTGCATGGAGTTGGTGAATTACTTCTAGTTTCAAAGATAAGTATATGAATGTGTTTAAATTTAGCCTTTAAATGCATGTTTGTGATACTTGCAATATTATCATGTATTCTGTTGGGATGATGTTTACTATTGTGCATATGAACTATTGTTAATGCCATGGATTATAGATGCTAGCAATAATTGTGTGCTTACTCTGTGTTAATGTATTGAATTTATTTAAATGCATGTTATATAATTGTTGGTAGCATTGTCCAACCTTTGGAGGGTCGAGGATGCTACATTTTGGTATCATAGCTTTAAAGGGATAAAGTCATATGTGTTTGGAGAATTGTCTAGCCTTTGGAGGGCCCAGGATGTTACATTTGGTATCAGAGAAAAGGTTTTCAACCTTGAGACTGGATAGGCCAGATAAGGGGCCATTGGACTCAAGATTTCATGTAGCAATTTTGTCTGGAAGGACTAATTTCGAATCTTAGATTATTTCTGAGTGCCAAGGGGTTGCTTGGCCATGTTACAAAACTGCAGTCAGTGTGGTATTTGGCCAGAGAGAGAGAGAGAGATAGCAATACACGAAGTTTTGGAGCCGTTGGATCTGGTCGAGAGGAAAGGAGATCCCTCACGAGTGTCAGATCTAGAGAAGGTGCATGAGAGTTATCCTAGAAATTTTTCATGGATTCGACTATTAGGAAAAGTGATATGTGCTGAGGCACGAACTCCCAATGCTGGAAACTCCGAAGTCCTGAAAATATCTACATCATAGATCACAAGGAAAGAGCTTGGTCATAGGATCAAGCGAAGGAGAAGATTGGAAAAAGCAAGATGTGTGGACACACAAACTCCTGAAACATCAACTCCTGAAAAGAAAAGTGAATGTGGTAGGAACCGATGACATCGTCAAAGGTGACATGGACCCTCCTAAGTGTTCCACGTGCCATCGTGGTCTTTGGAAACAACTGTGTGACGTGGACGTGAAGGGGATAAAGTAAATCAAAATTTTGTATGTCAAGAGATTTAGAGGAAACAAGTGTTGGAACCTCTGAGGTCTGAAGTCTTGAAACCCTGAAGTCCCGAAGTCCCGAAAATTCAATGACAGAAGGACCACAGTTGGTTCCAACCGTTGGATGTCATGTACACGTGGAGCATTGATCCACCCGATGTAGCGAGTTCGGTAACCAGGACTTGAGAGATAGTGGTCTAGCATTTTCTCACAACCCATGATCGCATGGGTTGTGGACTAAGAATGGGGGGGCTATCACCCGAAAGTTACAAATCCAAGCAGAGCTCAAAATATTCATGAAGTCAAAACATTTTCTTAGAATCGGGTTGGTTTTGAATGTGTGGAATTTGTTAAGGAAAGATGGCTTGACAAATTCTGGTTGTCTGCACATTGTGATTATAGAAGTTGACGAGGGATAGAACCAGTCAGAGTTGTTTTCGAGTTTAAAGAAATGGAAGAGTCATGAATTTCCTCAAGTTCAGAGAATGAAAGAAAAGGAATAGATGTCAACTTGGGAGTTGAAGGATCGAGCTCCAATGGGCATGAAAAGGAGATGTATAGGGAAGGGAATACGATGAAAATCATTGAAAGATTGCAGAAAGATACCCAATCGTGTCGAGATGATAGAAGAAGGATCAAGAAAACTCAGGATAAACAAGGTGAATTCAACTTGAAGTTGTTGTGGAGCCTGGAAAAGGAGAGTGACACAAGAAAAATAGGGAGTCACAAGAGCCCTGAGAGGAAAATAAGATCGAGGAGTGTTAGCGGACATTGTCATCATTCCCCAAAGCATTCCAGTAAAAAAACAGGCAGTAGTTCAAACCCATCTCCTACCATAAAGCATAGGAGGTCTGGAGTGGATGAACTAAAAGGAGAAATGAATAAGATTAAGCCTCCCACATTTGATGGAGAACACCAGAAGGAAGAAGATGTTGAGACATGGTTGCTAGGCATGAGGAAGTACTTCCAATTGCAGAATTATTCCTCTCATGCCGAAGGAATAATTTTGATGTATCAGTTGAAAGGAAAAGCATCCATGTGGTGGGATCATCTTGTGCAAGTGAAACACATTAGATAGAAAGATATCACTTGGAATGAATTCAAGAGGTATTTCAAGAAGAAATATTTGACTAAAATATATTATGACAGAAAGATGAAAGATTTATTTGAACTCAAAATGGGTAGCATGACCATTGATGAATACGAGCGAATTTTTTTGGAACTGTTGAAGTATGTTTCATTCATCAAGGAGGAGACTGTCAAGATTCATAGGTATCTAAGTGGATTACCACCTTCTATTAGTGACAAGATTAAGTATGATGACCCTAATTCTATGCAAGAAACAATAAGAAGAGAGAAATGTTTATATGAATAACAGATAGAAAATCCTACCTTCCAGAAGGCTTGGGAAGACAAGAAGAAGTTCAAGAAGGAACAGAGGCAGAAGGGAAATAAGCCTCCCTTTTTCATAAACAGCCCTCAGGGACAACCATCTTTTAGAGAGCCCAGAAAGGCTAAAGTGGGTGGTCAATTTCCAAGGCAGACACCTATGGAGTGTTGGGGTTGTAAAGGAAACCATAGATACAGAGATTTCCCCCACATAAATGATAAAGCGAGAGCCATCCACAATGTTCAGCAAGCTGAAACAGTGGAGGACATGGGTAGTATAATGGAAAGGATATACGCATCCCTAGACAACAAGCAAGTTGAATTTCAATCACACATGATTGAAGTGGAAGGTATGATTAAAAACCAACCATTTACTATTTTAATTGATTCAGGGGCTAGCCATAGTTATATAGATCCTAGAGTGGTAGAAGGTTTTCATTTATCAAGAAGCAAATATCAAAAGTCTTGGTTAGTGTAGTTGGCTACAGGAACCAAGAGGAAATTCACTGAGTTGGTTAAGTCCTATCATGTGGACATGAAAGGATTGAGCATGAAGGCTAAATTTATTATTCTTCCTTTAGGCTCTTATGCATGTTTAATTGGGATGGCCTGGTTGGAACAGCACCATGCCCTCCTAGACTGTCGTAACAAGGCATTTACTTTCTTGGATGACGAGGGGAATCAGAAAATAGTCCAAGGAATTCCTAGAGCTATTGTTGTCAGAGAAATTTCAGCATTGCAGCTGGAGAAATGCTACAGGAAAGGTTGTCAGTTGTTTGCAGCCCATATGGAGGAAGAATCTAAGGATGAGGTCTCAAATATTGGAGACCATGCAGTACTAAAAGATCTTGAAGATGTATTTCAGGAGGTACCCAGACTACCTTCAAAGAGGGATATCGATTTCTATGTAAATTTGATGCATGGAGCAGCTCCAATGTCGAAAGCTCCTTATAGAATGAGCACACCAGAGCTGAAAGAAATTCAGTTGCATCTTGAAGAGATTCTGAGGAAGGGGTACATTCACCCAAGAGTGTCACCTTGGGATGCCCCGGTCCTATTCATGAAGAAGAAGGATGGGATGTTGAGGTTGTGTATTGATTTCAGACAGTTAAACAAAGTAACTATTAAGAAGAAGTACCCTCTGACGAGGATTGATGACCTCTTCAATCGGTTGAAGGATGCGAATATAATTTCAAAGATAGATCTCAGATCGGGATATCGCCAGGTAAGAATAAAGGATGAAAACATCATCAAGACCTCATTTAGAACAAGGTATGGTCATTACGAGTTCACAGTGGTGTCGTTTGGACTATCGAACACACCTGTTGTTTTTATGTGCTTGATGAATGGTGTGTTCAGGGACTATCTAGAAAAGTTTGTCATAGTCTTCCTGGATGACATTCTGGCATATTCCAAGTCAAAGGAAGAGCATGAGCAACACTTGAGGATGGTGCTTCAAGTGCTAAGAGAGCACCAGTTGTATGCCAAATTGAGCAAATGCTCATTTTATGAGGAACATATCCATTACTTGGGACATATTATTTTAGAAGAAGGGATCATTGTGGATCCTGAGAAGGTTGAGGCCATCAGAGAATGTTCAGTTCCAAGGAGTGTGGCATAAGTTAGATCCTTTATGGGTCTAGCAAGCTATTACAGAAGGTTTATCGTAGGGTTCTCAAGGATAGCTCACCCTATCACTTCTTTTCAAACAAAGGAGAGGAAGTTTCTGTGGACAAATGATTGTGAGAGAAGCTTCCAACAATTGAAGCAAATTTTAAGCAGTGCTCCAATCCTAAGGATCGCAGACCCAATTGAATATTTTTTGGTATGCATTGATGCATGAAAAGAAGGACCGAGAGGATTCCTCAGTCAAAATGGATTTGTAATCTATTATGAGTCCAGGAATCTGAAAGAACACAAAAAGAATTATGCCACTCATGATTTGGAGTTGGCAGAAATCATTCACGCTCTAAGGAAATTGAGACATTACCTCATGGGGAGGAGATTTGAATTGAGAACAGACCACAACGGTCTAAAATACTTGTTTGACCAACCCACCCTAAATGCCAGGCAAAGTAGGCGGTTGGAGTTTCTGTGTGAATACGACTTTGATATCAAGCATATCAAAGGGAAGGAAAACAAGGTGGTTGATGCACTCAGTAGAAAGGTGCATAACTTACATGCTACAACCATTATCATGTACCAAACGGATATAAAGGGAAGTATTTTGGAGGCTACAAATACAGATTTGCAGTATAGAGATTTGGTAGCAAAACTACAACAAGGTAAGATGCCATAGAAAGTGGAGATTTATAAGCTAGGGGCTGATGGAATAATTTTGTACAAGAAAATAATTTACGTACCTAATGTCCAGAACTTGAAACGTATAATTTCTATTGAAATTCATAATGTCCCTTATGCAGGGCACCCTGGATATAAGAAAATTGTGGCAGCAGTCAAGAGCCATTATTTATGGCCAGGTATGAAGAAAGAGATTGCTAAATACATCGCCATATGTATGGAGTTCCAGAAGGTTAAAGATAAACACAGGCACCCAACAGGGTTTTTAGAACCTTTACCCATTCCTGAGTGGAAGTGGGAAGTGGTGACAATGGATTTCATCATGGGATTAACCAGAACAGGCAAGAAGCATGACTCAATGATGGTGGTATTGGACAAGATTATGAAAGCTGCCCATTTCATTCCATTAAAGACTACTCATAAGGCAACAAATGTTGCTGATATTTTTATGAAGGAAGTGGCACGATTGCACAGAATTCCCAAGACAATTGTGTCTGATAGAGACCCAAAATTTACCACAAATTTCTGGAAGGTGCTATTCAAGGGATTCAGAGCGAATCTGAATTTCAGTACAGCCTACCATCCTGAGTCGGATGGGCAGATAGAGCGGGTGAATTGAGTGATAGAAGACATACTGAGAATGTATGTGATGGACAAACCATCGAAATGGGAAGACTACCCGCACTTGGTAGAATTCACCTACAACAATGGGTATCAAGCATCATTGAAGATGAGCCCATTTGAATCACTTCATGGTAGAAAGTGCAATACTCCAGTAAGCTAGGACAATCTAGCTGATAGAGCAATAGTTGGGCCAGAGTTTCTCAAAGAAATGGAAGAGAAAATGTAAAAAATTAAGCATAATTTGAAAGCTTCCTAGGACAGGCAGAAAATTTATGCTAATGAAAACAAAACCCATAGGGAGTTTAAAGTGGGTGACCATGTTTTCCTAAAAGTGAAATCTAACAGAAGTTCCCTAAGGCTGGGAAACTCTGCCAAGTTGGCAGCCATATTTTATGGGCCATTTGAAATCCAATGAAGGATTGGGCCAATTTCATATATGATTGCATTACCTGCATCCATGACTGTACATAATGTGTTTCATGTTTCATTGCTTAAGAAATATATACCTGATGCTAAGCATGTTATCGATTGGAATGTGATTCAGGTGGATCAAGAAGGTGTCCTCCAAGTGCATCAGGTACACATATTGGACAAGAAAAGAAAACAACTCTGAAATCGAGCTATAGAGATTGTAAAGGTCTAGTGGACCTGGTACAATCCTGAGGATGCTACATGGGAGCATGAGGATGCTATGCAGGCATAATACCCGCATCGACCTCTGTCTGGTGTTGTTTTCAAATCAACAATGTAAGGGGAGGGGATTGTAATATCCCAAAGGACGAGCCTTGTTGTAATCATGTTTTTTAAATAATGTGTAGGCTGGTGAGCTGAGTATTGACAATATGATAGGATTATGTGTTTATTAGGTCGGAGAGCCTAAGTGTTAAAGGCCACGAGCCTGATTTTGTACATGTAATTATGCACAGTATTAATAAAAGATAAACATCTTTGTGTGTGGATTGACCACGATGAATTAGTGATGGGGGAATAAGCTTCCACAAGGCCTAGGTAAGGGAGATGGGGATGAAATGTACAAAAGAGGGGCTAAGCTTTGGGGCTTAAGCCCTTGGGAATAATAATTTATTATTATTCCATAGTGTGTAAATGTATATGTTTTGTCCTAAGTTCTTGGAGAGGAATGCATGTTGATGGAGCGCATGAAGCTTCATGGGAGACATGTGTATACCTAGGCGCATGTTGTTAAAACCATAGGAATAAGATGTTGGGGGTCTTCATTTGGCCAGCGATCACCTGAGTCTGGGGGTTCGACATTCCAATTTGCCATCCTTGGTCTGAACTCATGACTATCCATGATCAACCTCTGTCTGGTGTTGTTTTCAGATCCCTTACGTGGATAGTTCAAGCATGTGCATAAGATCTTTGTGCACCCTTATGCAATATTGAAACCATAACTATGAGTTTGTTACGTGTTGCATGATTGAGAAAACCGAATTTTTCTGGGTCATGTTGTGCTATCCCAGTGGTCTATTGTGGCATCGTAGTCCTGACCGTGTGCGATTGTTTCCATTGACTGTGCATTGCTGAGCCTTACTATTGTTTCCTCACTATAAATTATAACCTTGTACAATGTCTACTGTAAACAGATATTTAGAAAAGAACAGAAAAGATACAATGGAAAATACAAACATTATACAGATATTTTTACCCTGGAAACCCAAACCGGGAAAACCAGCATATATTATATCCATTCATTGTGTTACATTGTTTACAATACAATATACATATAGGATCTAGAGGCATCCAAAACCTTAACCCAATGACCTAGATTAGTCCAAAACCCTAATTCCTTAACTGGAAATAGAAAACCATCAACAAAAACCATGTGCCAAAAAATCCACCTAAATACATGACACGTTTCTCGAGGCAAAAAAAAAATTTGGGGGCACTATCCCCAGACCCCCACGTGGGGGGCTTCGCCCCTCTGAAACCCCCAAGGGGGGGCCTAGAAACCCCCCCTCTAACCCCCCTACGTGCCCAACGCATATGCTCAAACACTACTACTCATGCAAAGAATATAACACATACCCAACATTCTCCCACTTGTTGTTTTCTTTGCATACAGGGGGTTACAGGGTTACATAGTCAAAACTCCAGGGCATCAATGCCCATGGATCCTCTACACCAAGAGAACTTCTTAGTTCTCACAGATTTTGTTAATGATTCTACAACATTCTTCAAAGTGTCCACCTTCATTAGTGATACTTTATTTTCTTCAATCATGTCTCTCAAAAAGTGATATTGAACATCAATGTGCTTTGTCATTGAATTATAATTAGGGTTCTTCGCCAGAAAAATTGCACTCTAACTATCACACTCTATCCTTACAGATTTTTGTACCAACCCAATACCTGAACACAATATTTGTAACCATACAGCTTCATTACTTGCATGAGTGGCTTCCATGTATTTAGATTCTGTAGTTGAAAGTGCCACTACAGCCTGTCTTTTGCTCATCCAAACAGGTTAAACACATACCCGCTTGTAGATATCCTACGATCCAAATATCCAGCCCAGTATGCATCCACAAAGCCATGTATATTGACCACTATGTCCAATCCTGGTCTTCCTTCGTAGCACAATCCATAGCTAGCAGTGCCATGCAAATACCTGAAAACCCTTTTTACTATTGTCCAATTCTCCTTCCCTGGTTTTGACATATACCTGCTCAAAACTCCCACTGCATGTGTAATGTCTAGTCTAGTACATATCATTGCATATATCAAACTGCCAACTGCACTCGCATATGGAACATGAGACATTTCCTCCTCTTCTTCATGTGTCTTGGGACACTGATCCACAGATAACTTTACACCAACAGGAATAGGAACCTTGACTGGTTTACATTCTTGCATATTAAACCTCTGCAATATTGTCTCGACATATTTGTAATTTTTAAACCTGCGAAGTAAAGCAATGCAT
>JASDQU010108414.1:184125-244524 GCA_032191745.1 Picea mariana | reverse complement strand
CAAATGTTGTAGTATGGTCCAATTCTCCTACTCCTAGATGAGCCAAAATAGATCCAAGTGCTATGGCGGATGCATCTACATGTACATGGAATGTCTTTTCCCAATCTGGGAATACTAGTATTGGTGCAGTTTCCATATTCTCTTTCAGGCTATCCAGACCGTGTTGGCAGTCATCATTCCACTAGAACTTTGTGTCTTTCCTTAGAAATTTCTTCATTGGCGTAGTGATCTACGCATACCCCTTTATAAATTTCTTGTAATATCCTCCATTTCACAATGTCTCTCTCAATTGAAGGATTGTTTTTTGTGGTGGCAAGTTAACAATTACTGCAATCTTGGTAGGATCTACTAGCAAACCTTGCTTGCATACTATATGGCCCAATAGTATCCCAAAAGGTGTTTCGAAGATGTACTTCTTGATATTTAATGATATCTGGCACTGCTTGCAACTTTCTAACATTAGCCACAAGACCTAGACAGCCCACATACATACACGGGCTTCTTAAGTTTTAGTAGTGTGCCTGTGTCAAGAAATTTTTTCTAGAAGAAGAGGAAGTCAACCTATTCCCTGATTGAAGTCATACTTCTCAGGGGTTTCTTGATCTAGTACTAGTTTCTGTTTCTACATTCTTTAGCCTAGGTTTGACATCAGTTTGCTTATCTTTTAAAGATTTCTTGTGTTTTCTTTGAAAGGGTTTTAGACGAATCTGTGAGTCTTTTCTAATCAGCCTTTTTGGTATCGCCAATGACTCCCTACAATCCGTAGTGGGCCAGATGTCAATTTTTGGTCTTGTCTTGTCTTCACTTTTTCCTGTTTTGATTTCTCTAAAGAAAAATAAAAAGAATTTATTTCAAGTTTCTTGTTTGAAGCATAAAAAAAAAATAGAAAAATATTTCATTGCTTAGTTTGGATGAGTAGTTAGGTTAGTTATATTGCTTGTCAGGAAAAAAGAGTGTTTTTCTTAGGTTCTTTACTGAATGCTTAGAAAATTAAGTAGCTTGTAGTCTAGAGAAATATTGTTTTAGGTTTTCCTTTAAAAGATATTAGAAAAAGTAGATACGAAAAGTTGGTTAAAGAGTTAAAATTGCAAATCTTTATTTATTAAAAAGAAGTAGTTTTTCTTTCAGTTTCATTTAATGCTCTTCTCTTTCATCTCTTAAAAAACACCACTAGTTTCATTGTCATTTCCTTGACTTAAAACAAGCCACTTAAAATTAACGCTAAATTAAAATTTACTGGACTTTATGTTTGTAGGGTCCATCAACTAGTCTAGGCTAGAGCCTTGATTTAGGTTGGAGAGGAAACTCTTCAAGGCTTACAAACAAACATAGGATTCAGTTCTAGGGAGTGTAAAAATTCTAGTAAAAGTGAAAGTTATCCGGGACCCCCCTCTAACACAGGGACTAAACATGAGGTCACGTGCGGAAAGGTAGCGGAGATAACCCCTCCAAAGTCAGACCAAACATAGTGGGGAACGCATATAGAGGACTTGTTGTGGGATTCTGTCGGTTGCATTTGGCATGGAGCTTCGTGGATATTGAATCTATTCGACGTCCTCATTTGTCTTCTAGACCACTTTATTTTGATACCCTCGATAGGTTTCGAGATTGATACCCTGCTCATTGCATTCCACCCGACTGTCGATTGTACCCGCCTAGTGACTGTTCGCGAACTAGCAACCTAATTGCATTTATTTTAGGGACTTACACAGGTCAATGTGGGGGTATACCATAGTACCTAGTGAAGACATTGGGCCATGATTTGCAGAGTATACATGGACGGTGCTTCTGTGTTCAAGTTGCACTTGCACCGGTAAGTTTCTCTGGTGTTGGCTGGCGTAATTGTACTTCCAACTAGTTAGTGGTTTGCTTGTTTTGTCTCATAGGAAATTTTCTAGTGTGTGCTTGGTCTTCAATGTTAAAAAAATCCTTATTGTGTCATTGATATTCTCACATGGTGGAATATCAAGAGCTTCATCGGTCACGAAGGCTTCAAGGCCTGTCGCTGGTTAATTTGGAGCCAACAACGCCACCGTTAGGGTGAAGAATTGACCAGCAAGGGTCATTTGAGGTGAACGGGCCACAAGAAACTATGCTTGATCCATCTTCGAGAAGAGAACACTCGTATCCAGAGGAACCAACCATTTCTAACCTTGGAGAGGAATCTCTCGGTCTATATAACCCTTCGATCACTGACTTGTCGGTGCCACTTTTGATACAGCTTGCCCCCCCAAGGGTAACACATAATGAGCGTCAGATAGTCCTCCAAGCAGTGATTGAAGAAAATGTGGCTACTTCGTCAAGGATTCCTCATACGCCCTCTACAGCTGCCACCACTGGGGGCGTTCTGCCTCCTAACCCACCTTCATCGATCTGGACCACTATGGTATCGACCGCCTCTACTTCGAGTAGCGTTCTGACTCCGTCTATGGTGGTGATAACTGCACCATTAACACAGAGTGCGATGGGTCCTTTGTTTTCATATGGGATGCCCAGCTTTGATACGAACTTTGTCCTCACCTACTCCACCCTACAAACCATGGGTCTGGGGGCAGGGAGCTCAAGCTCTCCTTTGAAAGGGTCCATGGGGGGGACCTCAACCCTCTATAACACTTTCCCTTATGGTGGGGTTCATATACCTCCTTCGTCCCCCTCGCTCGGTGGTGCTCCCCAACAGCCCGTCTGGTCGAACATGAACTACAGCTTGCTCAGAGCAGGTATTCAAGGACCTTCTTCCAACACCACGTCGGTGGGTTCTTTGTCATTCTCTTTGTTCAGAGAATTTGGTAACAGTGATTTATCATCAGTTGTCATCTCAGTAGGGGGCAACCCTGGTTTTGGACAACAAAATTCTGTGTAGGGTATTATTCCTACACAGGGGGCACACACAGGACTATTCTCCTCACAAGGACTCTGGAATCTGTGGTAGGGATAATTTCCCTCATCAAGCATGTCGACCAGGGGAAACCCATTCCATGGTCAATGGAACCCCATGCAAGGCTCAATACCTATGCCCATCAGATCGGAAGGGGGAAACCCTTTCTAGAATCTTTGGAACACTACATAGGGAGAAATCCCTTACCAGCCATCAACTTTCAACTACGAGAATCAACTGATGAGTTCCCAACAAACGTAGTATCCATTCACTGGCCAAGGCCATGGTATTTACCAAAACCCTGGTCAAGAGCCTAACTTTTTCTGGCAACCTGGTGCCAATCAAACTCCAGGATCCTTTTTCCATGTATATAGTCAATAGCCTAAGCTACCATTTCTGGAAACATTGCATTTTCTAGACTTGTCAAGATTGTTAAACGACCCAATTTGTCATGATCCATTTTGGCCTCCCATGCCAATGAAGTTTCCTTCAGACATTCTGAAGTTTGAAGGTAAGCCTAACGAATATCCAAGAGATCATGTGACCACCTTTCACCTATGGTGCTCATCGAACTCGTTGAGAGACGACTCCATACATTTGCATATGTTTCAATGCACTCTTATCAGGAGTGCCACAAAATGGTACATCGAGATTGACCGCTCAAGATACTCTAGTTTTGGGGAATTGGCGATGGTTTTCCTAAACCATTTCAAACTACCTGTGAGATATGATGTTAGCACCAAACTGTTGGCTAACTTTGAGCAAACAAAATATGACCATATCTCGGATCACATCCGAGAGTGGCGGCATTGGAAGAGTTTGATAAAAGTACCAGTCCCACTGGCTTTCCTGCTGGAGTGGTTCCTTAAGTCTTTAGTACCTCATTTATCCAAGTACGTTGAAACATCAAGACTTTTTTCTGAGGAAGAGGTAATAATGAGAGCTCAATAGCTTGAATTGATATACTCTCAGTCTGGCTTACTCTACAAATTTTTGTGAGATGCATAGAGGTCTATCCTTGACAAGGCTAGATAGAAGTCTGGACCACATGTCGATGGTATATTTGCTTCAGCACAAGAAAATTCCACTAATATTTTGTCGAATCAATTTCAACAATTGTTGATACAACAGACAGTGGCCAGCCAAACCTCTAGTTCGGTTTCTCCCCCTACTCAAATGTCGGACGTACACAGTGTGCAGTTGATGAACCCGAAGGCCAACCAGAAGCCTAACGGAAAGAAAAAATAGTGAAACAAGAAGGGTAAAGGGGATAAGAAACCCACCAACAATTTTGGCGGAGGAAACATAGAGAAAATAAAGTAGAAGTATCTCGATAACCTTTTCATGGAATACCATTTGATTCACTTGTGCCCTTAGCTTGCGGAGGCCCAGAAGTTATTGGCGCAGCAACAGCCTATTGTGTTAATGAACCCATTTCCAGATGGTCAAAATTTGACTCAAAACTCTTCAATTGTAGATGGGGGCAGTCAGGGACCTCCTTCATCTTCCAGTAATCCCCCATCTATGAACATTTGTATGATGAAAGGTGACGCTTACATAGCAACTAGGACACACGATTACGGAATGCCAAACACTATTGAAAAGGGTAAAGAAGCCAAAAACCCGTTAGTTCCTCTCCAGATTAAGAAGCTGGTGGGAGAAACAATGACACACATCCTGAAAGGGGCATTCAAGAGAGCTTTTCATAATCAAAACGTGAGGGTTGTCCAGAACTACTCTGTGGTGGAGGATTTGTCACAAACCCCTTTCATGTTGTCCTCTTTGGAGGTCCTCCAAAGCTTCCCTTCATAGAGAAAGGCTATGTTATCTACCTTAGTATCTATTGAGACTTGTAATCTGAGAAAAATCGTGCTTGATACAACTGACTTAAAACCTCATCTCCCATACCACATTGTGTTTCAGATAGTAGTGGCTTACACCATGAAAACGTTTACCTGGAATATTTTCCACACGGTGGTTGATGAGGGTGCCTCGACATGTGTGATGTCATTGGCATTTTGGAAGGCCATTGGCCAACCTATTTTGTCTATGTCACCTACTCTGCTTGCTTCTTTCGACGGTCATTCTTTCAGACCACATGGAATCATCCCTTCTTTCCTCATGTAGTTAGGAGGGAAAACCATGTTATTCAAAGTTAAAGTGGTCGATGCACCTCTCAACTACAACCTACTATTAGGAAGGAGTTAGACATATGCTATGCATGCAGTGGTTGCCACAGTTTTTCAGGTCTTGTTGTTTCCACACGAGGGTCGAATCATAACCATTGATCAGTTATCCTTCCCCACACCTGACCCTTCATTGGGGGAATGTATATTCCTGATGATTGATAACCCTCAGCTTGGCATCGTCAACGTAGGGGTTGGTTTGTTCCCACTTTTGATGGGTACTTTTGATTACCTGCCTCCTTCCAACGATGTCAAGTACATATCGGTTGTCCCCGGCCAGCCTAAGGCTGAAATATTTCAAGTGTCGTCATTCTGCAAGACTTACTTTAATGATATATGGACTCTTCATTCCCCATCGGCCATGATGGAGGGGACAGGGCATCATGGCATGGCCATGCCCTTGTCTGTGGTAGAAGTTGCGTACTCTATTGTCCAGCAAGCTTCAATTGACCCCGATCTGACTCCCGCACAGGAGTTAGATCCAGTTCTCAAGAATATTTGGTCTCAATATTCCCTTTACACTACTGATTCTTTAGACTTGGTCATTCCCTCTGATGAGGTGATTATAGAGGCATTGATTGGTCCAGACGGACCCTGGGATGATCTCCATCACAGATCATATTTTCTCTCGAAGTTAAGAAGAATAGAGGCAGGAGAATTTGTGTTGACTATGACTGGAGATAGGCCTTGTCCTATTAATCCTCTGGTGATCTAGGTGGATATCGCTGGCCACTCACCTTTTCCAACTGGCTCAAAACATTTTTCTAGCAATTTTGGTAATTTACTATTTTTAGCAGTTTTTCACTTCGGGGGTCGTTTTGAGGCCCTAAACGATGTTTTTTGGGAAAATGGGGAGAAATATATTATTTCCTTTGATATTACCCCAAAATTAATATCCTTGAAGATACCTTTCCAATGGGATATCATACGCATAAAACGAAGATCGTATGCAAAAGTTACGACCCCGGGAAGTTGATGTACTAACTTACCCAAACGAGGCCCACATGACTTTTGGTGCTTCATCTCCTAGGGTTAGGTGTTTGGATGTCTAGGAGTTTTGGATTTCCTGTTTGTTGTAAAAATGCCTTCAGAGCCTCATTTTAATCATCTTCTTGCGAATGAGCACAGCCTTCACATCTCTTCTCAGAGATAAGATGCCACCATTCCAGCAAACTTGTTTCCGCTGCATTTTACAGTTTCGGCTTATTTCTTTATTGAATAGAACACCAATTTTATGGTATCTCTGTTATTTTGTGTTAAGAACCTATTAATAATCTATAGTCATTTCGTTCTGCTCATAAAATCTAAATCAGTGGTATCAGAGTGGTTTACTCCTTGTCGTCTTAATGCATGTCCCCAATGAGTTAAAAGTACAAAGAGTTGGGTCTCGAGATTGTTTATCTTGAGGACAAAATCTCTCGCATGCCCAAATGATTCCTCATGGAAGGAGAAAATAGATATGATAGGATAGGATATCCTTTCAAACTATTTATTGAGGAATCCCTCACACAAAAAAGGAACGAGATGATGGATAGTTTTGCGCAAATCCTTGGCAGCTACCAACAGGCAACACATCTTCTTCGAGTGGAGGCACCGCCCCCTTCAAGGTACAAATAAACTTCGATATTCCTATATTTGAATGTTAGATAGACGCAGATGTTGTAGACAAGTGATTGAATCTAATAGAAGGGTATTTTTCTGTCCATAACTTTTCGAATAGAGAAATGATTACTTTTGCGCTCCTCAAAGTCGTTCCCCGTGTCAAAGATTGGTGGGAAACTTTCTGTGAGCAAAAGGAAATAGAGGAACCCTCATTATTTATATTGATGGCCACCTGAGAATCCTTTAGGGATATTATTAAGGAACAATACTACCCTTTCAGAATTTATGACAACTTGTATACCAAATGGACTACATTGCAGCAAGCAAGAGACCAAGCAATGCCAAATTTCACAAATATCTTCCATACCTTGCGCACCAAGACGGGTATCAAAGACTTGGAGCGACATCTTGTGCTCAAGTATCACAATGCTCTACATAGATACATCCCGACTAAAATGGAATTTTTGTACATCTCATCCTTGGGCACGCCCTACCGATATGCCATCAAAATCGAGCAGAGGCTCAAACAAAAGACGCGAAAATTTGGGCCTAGGAACCCCTCACAACAAAATCCAGAAAAGGGCAGCCCCAACCCACAGAACAAAGGATAGAGAAAATATGGATAGTATTAGGACAACCATTCCAAGCCTCAAGCAAAGAAGGACACCAGAAAGAAAAATAAAGATATCGGGAAGTGGTGCGACTTCCATAAGAGCCCTTAGCATAACACTGTTGATTGCCTCTCAAAGCAGACGTTGGTGGCCGAAGTTAAAGTCTCTGAATCAGATGTGGGTTCTGACTCTAAGCCAGAAACAAAAAAGGGAATACAGATAATTTATGCTGAACCCAATGCCATCATTGCTACCACCAAGTTCCAGCCTAGTGAACCAGACGAGCCATAAGAAGGAGAGCATCTCTTCCATTCACATATGTGGGTAAAAGGCACCCCACTGCACTTCATCGCTGATAGTGGTAGACAGAGGAACCTCATCTCAAAAGAGTCATCAAGCATCTGGCCCTGTCGAAAACACCACACCCATAGTCATATACCATTGGATGGCTCCGCCAGGTAAGCGATCGTTGCGTCAGCCAACAGTGTTGAATGTCATACAGCATCAAGCCCTTCAAAGACGAGGTATTGTGTGATGTTTCTCCTCTCGAAGTTTGTGATGTTATTTTGGGGAAACCTTATTTATGGAAATTTCATGTTGTATATGAGTCTAGGACTCATAGTGTTATTATTACTTTGAACAGGAAATTGTACAAGATACCCGAGGCATTCCCACCTAGTGTTATTTCCTTGGACTCTGCTAAGCAATGTAGGAAGGTCATCTCTCAGACGAGGAAGTTTGTCTTCTTCGTGATTCTCTCTCAGAATAAGTGAAATATCACAGCCACATTCAGGGTCTTTGTGGCCGACCTCTCCACACAACAGAAGCAAGTATATAAGGTCATGGAAGAATACTCGGATATATTCTCCTCAACTGTCGGGGTACCTCTACACTGCCATGTCAAGCACCCGATCGATATGACCCCCTAACGCATCGCTGCCCAATGGGCCAGTCTAACACCGCTCTCTATTAGAGAATGAGGAGATCAAGCGATAGATCCAAGAGATGCTCCACAACGGGCACATCTGTCCCAGCTCATCAACTTGCGGGAGCCCAATCATGTTGGTATAGAAGAAATATGGAACCTGGTGACTCTGCATTGATTATCAGGCTCTGAATAAACTCAGAGTCAGAAACTGGTACCCGATTCCTTGAATCAACGACCTCCTTGACCAACTCATAGGGGCCAAATACTTCAGTAAGATTGATCTAAAGTCTGGCTACCACCAAGTCCCGATAGAATAGACAAATGTATGGAAGATCGCCTTCAATTCAAAGGAAGGCCTTTTTGAATGGTTGGCCATGCCCTTTGGTTTGAAAAATGCTCCAGTCATTTTTATGAGGATGATGGATGATATCTAATGACCATTCACCAATAATTTTGTAGTGGTGTATATGGATGGCATTCTCATTTATAGCAAGACTTGGGTCGAACACTTGCAACATATTTTGTAGGTTCTGCACACCCTGTGGCAGCACAAGCTATACGCCAACTTGGAAAAATGATCCTTCGGCATGGACAGGGTCCATTACCTGGGCTACATCGTTGAACAGCATAGCGTACATGTGGATCCATCCAAGATTCAATTCATCGAAGACTGGCCAGCCCCAACCACACTCACTGAGCTTTGGAGCTTCTTGGGCCTTGCCAATTTCTACCGCAGGTTCATGTTGGGATTCTCCCATATTGCATGGGCCCTCAGCCGAATAAACAGGGGTGGTGGTAAGGTGAAATTTGCGTGGGGTCGGTCCCAACAAAAAGAGTTTGATGACTTGAAGTAGCTCTTATTCTCATCCCCAGTACTTTCACTACCAAACCTACAGCATCCCTTTGATATCAAGACAGATGCTTCAGACTATGTTGTGGGCACCATTCTCACTCATCACGACCACCCCGTGGAATATCATAGTGAGACACTATCAGATGTTGTTTGTAAGTACCCTAATTACGACAAATAAATGTACTCCATTGTGAAAGCCTCCCTCCAGTGGAGACATTACATTATTGGGAAGGAGACAGTCATCCACACTAAGCCACTACAGTTCATGCAGACACAAGGAAAATTGCAAAATGACCACCATCAAAAGTGGTCCACATACTTGTAGCAATTCCACCTCAACATCAAGTATAAAATAGGAAGCACCAATCACGTCGTTGATTGCCTCAGCATACTGCCAGTCACAACACTCACCATGGTGCTAGACTCTTGCGGCCATGAGATCTCTGGATGGCCCCAACTCTATGAGACATACCCGGACTTCACCACCACCTACCAAATGTTGGGTGAAAATGCATTTGTCGATAATTTCCATCTTCAAGATGGATTGTTGTGTCATCTGGGCCATATATGTGTTCCATCAAGTGAGCGAGTGAAGTTTATCTGGGAAGCCCACTAAATTTGGGTGGAAGGACACTTCAGCGTCTAAAAGACAATGGCGATGCTACAAAAATATTTCTACTGGCTGAAACTTTAACAGGAGGTCAGCAAGTATATAAGGTCTTGCACTGCCTGCCCTATTTCCAAACCGACCACTAAGAAATAGGGCCTATACACCCCTCTTCCTACTCCTGACAGGCCATGGTAGTCCATCTCAATGGACTACATGTCGAGCCTCCCATTCACTAAGCGATGAAATGATTTTGTTTTTGTGGTTGTTGATCACTTTTCTAATATGGTGATTTTGATCGTCTGCAAGAAGAACATCACTGCAGAGGCCACTTCCAAGCTCTTCTTTGAACGAGTCTGGGTACATTTTGGAATCCCAAAAACCATTGTCTCATATCAAGATAGTCGATTTCTCATCACATTCTAGTTGAGCCTCTGGTCACTGCTGGACACCAAGCTCACCAAATTCACATCCTTCCATCCCCAGACAGATGGCCAAACCAAGGTCGTAAATCGAATGATTGTGCATATCCTTCACATGTATAATTCAAAGAACCCTCGCACATGGGATGAGAGCCTTCCCTATGTTCATCATAGCTACAACCAAGCCCCGCATAGCTCAACCAGCCACATCCCCTTTCAGGTGGGGTTGGGATTCCAACCATTGGGTCCCATAGATGTTGCACTTCCCATTGCGGTCACCTCAACCGAATCATCTCCTGCTCCAATTGAAGCTGACAAATCCACCCGGTTCATTGAGAATATCTAGCACATCCGCCAATAGGTTCAATATATCCTACAGAAGTCCAATGATAAGTACAAGAAGTGCCATGATCAACATTGGGTGCCACATAAGTTTCAAGTGGGCGACAAATTTTGGATGCACTTGCAGAAAGAACGCCTTACAAGACCCCATCAAAATATTTTCTCACTCTGTTATGGGTTGTACACCATCACGAAGGTCATGGGGGATAATTCTTTTGAGCTCAACATTCCTCCTTTCCTTGGCATGTACCAAGTGTTCAACGTGGATCTCTTTCGCCCTTATCTCCCACCATTATTGGACACGTCAAAAGTAGCAGAACAGCTGACACCAACAGAGCTCAACCCCAAATTCATACAATAGGAATCTAGTGATCATATTGTTGACACATAGATCAAGGGCACTCGATAGCAAAGGATCCAGCTTTATCTAGTTGTCAAAGAAGGGAAGCTCCTGCACCAAGGTAAGTGGCTCACCCAAGGCCAAATTCAGTAGAAATTTATTCATCTGATGGGGGAACTCAATGAAATGGAGACCATTGCTTCCTAAGGAGGGAGGATTGATCTAGTTGGATATCGTTGGCCACCCACCATTTCCAACTATCTCAAAACATTTTTTCGGAATTTTGGTAATTTACTATTTTTAGCAGTTTTTCACTTCCGGAGCCGTTTTGAGACCCTAAACGATGTTTTTTCGGAAAATAGGGAGAAATATCAATGTTCCTTCTATATTTCTCCCAAAATGAATCTCCTTGATGATACGTTTCCAATGGTCTATCATACGCCTAAAATGGAGATCGTATGCAAAAGTTACGACCCCAGGAAGTTGATGTACTAACTTACCTAAATGGGGCCCACATGACTTTTGGCGCTTCATCTCCTAGGGTTAGATTTTTGGATGTCTAGGGTTTTTGGAATTCCTGTTTATTGTAAAAATGCCTTCAAAGACTCATTGTAATCATCTTCTTGTGAATGAGCACAATCTTCACATCTCTTCTCAGAGATAAGCCGCCACCATTCTAGCAAACTTGTTTCCGTTGCATTTTACAGTTTCAGCTTATTTCCTTATTTAATAAAAAACTAGTTTTACTGCATCTCTGTTATTTTTTGTTAAGCACCTGTTAATAATATGTATTCATTTCGTTCTTCTCATAAAATATAGATCATCTGGCTACGCACGCAGTTTACCCCGAGGGTAATATGGCAACCATCATTGAAACGATACCTATTGATATCTCCAGAACCCCTGGCGCCATGGAGAATTTCTTCATCAGAGAGGACTACTCCCCCGAGGAGATTCGAATCTATCCAGATTTATTTAAAGAATTTTGTGACATTTTTGCCTAGTCTTACGATGAAATGCCAGGCATTGATCCAAGAATCATCAAACATGAGATAACGACTTACCCTGACGCCAAGCCAATCTAGCAGTAGCTTCATCCGGTCAATCCTTGGAAAGCAGAAGCTATTAAGGCTGAAGTAGAGAAACTTATCAAAGACGGTTTCATCTACCCCGTTCAATTGACTCAATGGGTGTCAAACCCTGTTCCAGTCAACAAAAAGTAGGGAACAATTCACATATGTATGGACTTCCATGATTTGAATAAGGCTTGTCCCAAGGATAATTTTCCCACTCCAATCATTGATCAGATTGTCGATGAGTGTGCAAGCTGTAAAAAAACTTTTATTTCATGGATGGTTTTTTAGGATACAATCAAATACAGATTAAGCCTGAAGACCAACATAAAATAGCTTTTATCTGTCCATGGGGTACATTTGCTTATCGAAAGATGCCTTTTGGCCTAAATAATGTTGGAGCCACTTTTCAGTGGGCCATGTATTTTTCTTTCCATGACCTAAGACAAACATTCGAGGCTTATCTCGATAATTTAGCATCATGATATCATAAAAGAAATGATCATCCTACTCACCTTTGACTAATCTTTGAGCGATGTTGCTACTATCGGATTCATTTGAATCCAAACAAGTGCAGTTTTTGTGTAACGTCGGGTTGTCTTCTAGGTTTCATAGTTTTGGCAACAGGAATCATGGTCGATCCTCTAAAGGTTGAGGTGATAGATCAGTTGCCTCCCCCATGCACAATCCCTCATCTTCAGAGTTTACAGGGAAAATCCAATTTGCTTCGGCGTTGTATCGCAAACTATGCCGAAATCATTAAAGGCTTTATGTGTTTATTGAAGAAGGGAGTCCCTTTCCATTGGGATGAAGCTACTCAGTTCTCTTTTGAAGTGTTGAAATGCACCCTCACATCTGTCTCTCTACTCCGGCCTCCCAACTATAATAAATATTTATTATTGTACTTGGTCACGAAATATTCTACCATCTGTATGGTATTGGTTCAAGAAGACGATCTGCTTGAAGAGCATGTGATTTATTACTTGAGTCGAAGCTTGGTTGGACTAGAACTCAACTACTCCCATGTTGAGAAGCTTGTGTTGGCAGCAGTGCATGTTGTCCAATGGTTATATCATTATATATTACTTCACAAGACCACCGTCATTACCATTGTGAATCTGTTTCAATACGTGTTGACACGATGTGTTATCGGTGGAAAGATTAGTAGATGGATAGTTATCCTCCAAGAATTTGACTTGGATTTTGTTTCCACGAAATCCAAAAAGTCACTGGTCTTTGCGGAACTTATCTCGGAACTTTCAATCGAGTCAGGTGATGTTACGCCCGAAGAATCATCGATTAAAGTAGATCTTTTTATGATTTCATCGTCGAACCCCTGGTATGGAAATATACTAGTCTATCTCCACACTTTGAAGTTCCCCACCTCTGCTTCTCATGATGAGCATCGATGTATACACCATCAGGCAAAGAACTATCTCATACTCTATGACACTCTCTATCGTTGAGGTGTACATTTCATCCTTTGTCAGTGCCTCACTCACGAAGAAGTGGAACTCGTTCTTAACGACTGCCACACTAGAGCATGTAATGGTCATTTGTCTAGGTTGGAAATAGCCCAAAATATTCTATGAGTAGGTTACTTTTGGCCGATGTTGATCAAATATTGTGTTGAATCGGTCAAGAAGTGCCACCTGTTTTAGATATTCTCTTGAAAGATGAGGGCACACCTTGCTCCCATGTTTCTCGTCATTACTGTCGGCCCCTTCACTAAGTGGGGGATTAATTATACTACCAGCCACCCCCCTTCAACCAGGGGGCACCTTATATCATCGTAGCAGTAGACTACTTCACAAAGTGGGTGAAAGATATGTCGAAATTCAATAATGATGGAGAGACAACAACTCTCTTTCTGTTTAACTAGATAATAGCAAGGTTCGGCATCCCGAAGGAGATTGTCACTGACCATGGAAGTCACTTTCAGAACAAAATGATTTACAAGTTAACATCAAATCTTGGGTTGAGGCAAGAGCATTCATCACCTTAATACCCAGAAGAAAATGGTCAAGTGGAAGCTGTGAATAAGTCTCTCAAGACCATTCTACAGTGAACAATCAATTCTGCCAAGTCAAATTGGAATTTGATGTTGTACTCGGCACTGTGGACCTACCGAATGTCTGTAAAGACTACAACTGGTTTCCCACCTTTTCAACTCATTTACAGGCTAGAAGCAATATTTTCAATAGAGTGTCAGATCCCATATCTAAAATTGGCAGTACAATTATTTCCAGACACTTCACCGCTTGAGGAACACTTATTATATATCGAGAAGCTTGATGAGCAACGTCATGATGCAACCTTGGCTAACGAGGATCACAAGCAATGAGTCAAGTGTCAGTATGATCAATCTGTTCATCCTCAGATTTTCTCCAAAGGAGACCTTGTCCTGGTCTACGACCAAGATAAGGATCCCCTGGGGGCAGGCAAGTTCAAACCCATGTGGTTCGGACCTTTCATCATGAAGGATTTATTAAAGAAGGGCACTTATTGTCTGGTTTCCTTTGAGTGGAATGCTTTGGCGGAGCCTAGAAATGGGCTCTACCTCAAGAAGTATTACTCGTAGGTGGGTCTCCTTGGGTGACTTCTTCTACATATGTATAGTTCTTATACAGTTCATTTTTGTCTTTTTGTTTTATGGACATGTCATTTTTTATGTCATATCTTTCACTGTGGCAGATGTCAAGTGAATCATAGGTGTTCATTGGGTTCACAGACGGAGCTAGCTGGCACACTCGAAAGATTTCTTATGCAGCTTGGGTGATTTTCACGCCTCAAGTTCAGTTGTTGTCTTCTGGAGGGATATGTCTAGGTGACGCCGCAACCAATGTCATCAAGTATAGCACAGTGATAGAGTTGCTTCGTGATGCTTTGTCGCATGGTATCTCTCACCTCCAAGTCTAATTAGATACATAGTTAGTTATGTCTTAGTTAAAGGGGGTTTACCGCATTTATGATCCTACTCTACACCGATGATTCCTTAGGGTACGTCTCTTAGAATGTTTCTTTGATTACATTACGTATATCCATGTTCCTAGGAGATTAAATCAAATGACTAATACTCTAGCTAATCAAATATTAGACTGGCATATTGCACACACATAGAAAGAAGCACACACATACACATGTACATACATTTGTAAAAAATGTGATCCATAAGACATAAAAAGATGTTAATATGCATACAAATATATCAAAGTCTCAGAGTACATAGGTGGGCGCAAGCGCCTCAAAAACGATATGTCTGGTATACATCACAGGGCTTATGCCCTCAAAAATATACAAAAAAAAAGTGCCCCCGGCACATAAGTGGTCCACCCTAGCTAAGCACAGGGCATGTTGGCCCTACCATAGTGAACGACAGCATTTTCCAAACACCAGAAAAGTTGGACCCAGGTCTGTGGCACCCCAACTACATGAGGTTGCATTGATGGAGGGAGATCCTTGATCTCGTCCATGGGCACTGTACGATTGAGCGCAGTGAGATTCCACTCCACCCATCTCAACACTCTCTCAGCCTCTCTAGCTGGAGGTCCCTATGCTTCTTTTGTTGTTGGTCTGGCGGTTGTGGCTGGTACTGCCTCTGGTCGAGGACGTCGTCTGGTCCTCTAGAAGTCTGCTAGACACACCGGTACCACATATGTACATAAACAGATACATATTTTTCAGATACTCTGATTCACATAAAAAATGATATATATAAAAAGAAACTAAAAATTAAATAACATTAAAAAACAAACGTACCCATCTCTCCTCGCTCAGCTCCAAGAGGTAAGGGCATGTCCGAATCCCTAAAAAATTTGATCCTAGAAAAGGGGTAGTCCTCTATCTCCAGAATCTGTCATGCCCACCAGTCAAAAAATATGTCATCGAAGGCCTCTACAGTCCTCCCTCCCCCCCTGTCGCAGTAGCAATGCTGCCCATCTACACACTATTGGGAGCGAGGCCACATGCCCCTACACTGTCTCTCATGGACTAAGACTGGGTACCCTCTCAAAGAAGAATGAACATAAAATGGTACCGAATCTGAATTTTTTGTTACTCTGCCCACAACACTCGGTGATCTATCTCTTCATGCAGTCAAGCATGGTCATGCTCCAATTGAAGATTCATGCATTTAAGCACTGCACTGCATAATGCATGTGCACCCGGGAGGCCTGATGTAAGGCCGTGGATCTAGTGACCCACCCAATAAGTAAAACTATCACCTTTAGTGATAGGTTGGTAATCTTGTGGATTGACACATGAGAACCTACTCTCTCAATGTCAGCCTCGCAATGTAGTCCGATCAACTCGAAAATGTTATGAGCCCTGGGGGGAAATCACACAAGTTGATTGTTTCACCTCTCCTCGAGAGGCCAGTCAGAAAATAAATGTCCTCGGTCATTGGAGTCAATGATTTCCCCTCGAGCATGAACGCCTTAGTGTCGGGGTGCCAATAATCCACCAAGGCATTCAGCAGCCTGGGTTGTGCCCTCATGAATGGACACTGAAAGAACTTCCACAAACCACATTGTCCCAATGTGTCCATAGCTGCAGGGTCCTCATCGACCAAGATATCAATGTTTTCATGCTCCCTCTCTCTCAAATGGAAATACATCCTATCAAATGACAAGTTCAAAAGGGAGTTAACTCTTGTACTTTCAATTTTTCCATGTTCTAGAGGGTGTACGCGGGTTTTATTGGACACAATCATGTATGCACGTAGGCATCTTGTTTTCTTCCCACGGGCATATGTGGGTTGTCCTTGGAAAGCCCATGTACATGTAGGGTCGCCCCCTTTTAAGAGTGCGCACCCCCCAAAAAAATAAAATAAATGCAAAAATAAAGTATTGAAATGCAAGAGGGGTTTATTTGCACTTACTTGGTTCGAGCGAAAGTTCATTTCGTCCTCTTAATCTCCCGGAATCAACTGTTTTAGCAAAGGTTTTTTTTGTCTTTTTGGTTAATTCTCAATTTGCAATGGTGAAAATGAGTTGTCAGCTTCTATTTATAGACTTTTTTGGTCTTTTTTGCCACTTTTTGAACCCTTTTGTCATTTTTTCTGGCTTAAAAATCATTTAACATGGTTCTTGAGTTTCTCATTGGATGTTACCATATACTTGACTTTTGGTTTGGAAAAATTTTTGATAGATGGGTCACTTTTAAAGGTCCTTTGGTAAAATTCATTTTTCCAACTTTTTGCATTTAAGTTAGGATTCCACCTCTAATTTTTGCATCTCATTCTCTTTTCCGCTTTTCCATAGGATCGACCCCACCGAATTGCGACATGGAACCGTCATTACTTCTTTAGAAGTGTAATAATTTGGTGGTAGAGACTACCTCTACATGGATTCCCTAGATAGATCCTTTTTTCATTTTGGCGTCCATGTCGTCGTTAATAACTTTAGGCTTGGGATTCCTTTTAGTCCTCTTATAATTACAAGTTTAAGCCTCATACATATTTCAGACTCTCTAAACATGAAAATATTGTCGAGCGATCTTGTTTTCCTTCACGCTTGCCAAATTAAAACTTGAAGGCATGTTTGTTCAGTGGTAGTTTACCCCTTTTTCGATCCAGATGGTCAATTGTAAAAACAAAGGTATACTCTAGGAACTTCGGTTCGCTAGAAGAGTATCCGTAGGTATAACTTTAACCCTTTCTCGGGCCTGAGGGACTAAATTTACAAAAAAGGAACCCCCACGAAGTCCATAGTTAATCTCTTTTCAGACTCCCTAAAATTGAAAAGATTGTCAAGTGACGTTGTTCCTTCACACTCGTTAAACTGGTCCAAAAGAACATCCCCTACGGAGTCCATAGTTAAGCTCTTTTCAAACTCCTTAAAATTTAAAAGATTCTCAAGTGACCTTGTTCTTTCACACTCATTAATTGGATCAGAAAAACATCTATTGGCATGAGTTTACCCCTTTTTCTAGCCTATAGATTAAGGAGTAAAAAGGTACACCTCGAGAGATTCGTCTCGCCAGGAGAGTTCTCCTAAGTAAATTTTATACTTTTTCGGGCTAAGGAGACTAAATCTAGAAAAAGCTTGTGAGTCCATAGTTAAGCTCTTTTCAGACTCCTTAAAATTGAAAAGATTGTCGAGTGATCTTGTCTTTGTCACACTCGTTAAAATGGTTTTGAATGGACGTATTTTTCGGTGCTATTTTACCCCTTTTCAAACCAAATACACTACCTACGAAAAAGGTACCCCAGCAGAGTCTTCTTTTATGCTTTTTCAGACTCTCTAAAAATGAAAAACCATCGAGCTTACCTTCTCTGGGCTCGTGAAAAACACATTGAAGGGGGTTTCGTCATGTCCTTTTAATCACATTTGCATCTCTGCATATTTGGCCTAATGTCGGCTCCATGTTTCTCTCAACTGAACCTTTCAAAGCATGTCTTATACGCAAGCCTTGTAGCACTTTTCCTCTGCGTCTTGACACCTTGACCCATGGAGGAATTTTTTCGAGTGTCCTTTTCCTACACATGTCTCCTTTCTCTAAGAATTAGTCTGTTCCTTGCACTTGGAACTAGTATGCTTTGCGACACTCATTCCTCCTTTGTATCGTAGCATTCTTTTATTCTTTTTCAGGCTATTCAAAAATATTGAAAAAGACAAAAAAATCAAATATACCCCAAAAAGAGGCTGGGAAATTTATTTTCTTTTTATGGCAGCACAATGAGTCACCCTTGGACAAATCACATCCTTCCATTTGTTTTTCAAGATTTGGTATTTAATATGACCTTAGGAAGTTGTTCTCGCTACATAGAGTTGTGTCCTCCTCCATTTGGTTATCCTTCCAAACACATGGAGAGTTTGTGTTTCCTCCTGCATCATGAACTTATGTCGATTTTTTTTTCCTGAGTCTAATCATCTGTCATGCTATTGTCCAAGGGTAGTTTTACTTAGTCTGAGTTGGCCCTTCTGCATTTTGTCTCTTTCCCTCATGCCTGGCCATCCTGAAAGTCCAATCAAGTCCTTGTTTGAAATCGATGAAGTTCTCAGCTTGATCATTGATATCCTCTTATATGTTCCTGACAAGTCATATAAGATCTCCGGGTAGTGAATTTGTACACTCACATTACACTCCTACCTGAGTTTTGAAGATCTTGAATTTTTTTCTCGAGCTCTGAAGGCCTCATCTCCAGCCATCAAGCGTCATTGGCTTCTTGAAGATGGATACTATACATGTATATCTTTGATTTTGAAATGTAGATCCATTTTGTATTGCTCATGGATACACTTTATATAGTTATATGACATGGATCTGTAGTGTATTTGATTGGCAGCCATGATTTATTTCATCCTGAGCATGGGTATGCCTGCCTCGGTGAGACAATTGATATTTTTGCAGATGGCACCTCCCCAACTCTGGTCTTAGGCTTACTCACTTCATACGTTGGTGATTATTTGTAATGTATTTCGGCCATCAGATGCTCTTCTGACCTCACACATTAGGGGGCATCTGTTATAACCGTAAATTTCACCATACATGCATACCTAGCATCAGGCCCTCTTACTTGCTATTTTTTCCAAGCCATCACTGAGCAGCTCATCTTAAAAAATATATTTTTGAAGATGTATGTGCCCTGAACCACTACTACCCACGTACACATGCTTGTTGCACCACTATATCTCATGTACGTACACTAGCTACACCATTACAGCCCATGTATACCCACAAAATTTGCAAAAATTAAAAAGTTTCAAGGAATTCGTTGAGATTACGGGCTATTGGGTAGTTTCCCAACGAATCCACCACCTATAGCCCGTCACCCAACCGAATAACCATTTTTTTTCCATATAAAAGGAGTTTTTTGGGTCTCATTCCTAAGCCAAGCATAAGAACAATGAAACTCTACACGTTTCACATCCCCTCCTTGCCCCAAGAATTTGTAGCCACCTTGTGAGATTTACATCAAAATTTCCCATTCTTGCCCTTTTTCCTCAATCATAATCCTTAGAAGAAGTGTGAGAGGAGAAAGATATGTGGAAGTGCAGTTGTAGCTTGGTGAAGAGTAGCCCGAACCAGGTTCGAGGAGCAATCGTCGATCTCATTGTAAGTAAACATTGTGATATCAATAAAAGGAATACTTTTTGTCCCAAAATATGATGTGTCAAATATCTATGTTTGATTTATGTTTTATATTGACATATAACCCATGATTCATATTTGAGATGCATATTTGTAGTTCCATGTTTATCTGTTTTTGAATGCAGGTCATCCTTGGGAGGAGACTTGTAGTCAGCGAAGCAATCGAACGTGAAAGGATCGACACCGGACACGGAGTAAAAGGTAGAGTTACCGAATCTTTTCACTTTGTATTTCATGCATGAATGTGAGGTATATTTGGGGTAGTTATAAAGAGTAGGAGACTTTTAGATGGTTAGATCTACCTACATGTTGAACCCTAGTGTAGTCCATAGGGGGGGTTTCCCACTATAGAACTATAGACTGTCTAGTCATCCAGATATACCTCTAGGAATTGTTGGATAAATTATTTAAATGCAGCTATGACTACACTGGAAAATATTGCTGGTGCATTCTTCAGTCCAAATGGCATGACTGTATACTGGTAGGATCCCCATTCTGTGGAAAAATTGGTCTTGTATATGTCTTCTGGTGCTATCTCGATCTGATGGTATCCTGAGAATCCATCGATGAATGAATAAGCTTCATGTCCTCCTACATTCTCTAGGACTTAATTTGTGAATGGGGTAGGGAACGGGTCATGTTGGAACGCATCATTCAAATTCCTCAAGTTAACAGATATTCTTATTCCCCCTTGTTTATTCTCATGAACTACCATCGAGCTTAGCCATTCGGACTCTCCTATAGGTTCTATGATTCTAGCCTCCAACGGCCTATCGATCTCAGCTTTGAATTTTTTCTTATATATCGGGTTTAGTATATATGGTCGTTGTCTCATCGGTCTTGCCTCAGCTCTGAGTGGTATCTTCATTTCTCCTAGCTCTCCTTCTATGCCTTTCATTTTTTTGAATGTTGTTGGGAACAAATCATTGTACTCGTGTAGTAACTCTATTATACTTTCCACTGTTTGCTCATCCCAATAGTCTCCATTGCTGGCCATTTTGGGATTCTCAACTGTCCTGATGTTGACTTTCTTCACCTTGATCGGTGCAAAAATTACTTATGATTCTAGAGGTGGACCTTCCACTTCTCTCTCACCTTCAACTTCCTCAATATGACTATCATGTGGGTTATATTCATCTCGTGCTTCTTCCTGCACATGGTAGGATGATAGTAGTTCTTTCATTGTATGTCTATTTTGTTGTTGTTCTTTTGTCATAAGTTCAACCTCTGGTTCCTTAATGAATATCACCCCTCTAATGTGTTTCAATGCTGCGACTATGTTGGGTTTCTCATGCTCAAATGAGAAAGTAATTGTAAATTTATGTTGTAATATTGTCTAGCTCGTAGTTCCTCTGTGTAGTTCTTGGTCTGTATACCAGTTTGCTTGGATGCCCTCTAATGTGTGAATGAAATGGTGAGGCCATTCGTTCGGTGGTGTCATTTTCCATAATACTCTGTACTTCTCCAAGTGTTCTGTTGATGCCCCATGTCCATCATATTTCTCTAGTTGGTTTCTTCATTGTTCTTCCCCAAACCTAATGCACAGTAACCATTTACATTGGTACCAGTCCTTGACTATTTCTTTGTGTGCACCCCACCATCTCGCAAGTGTTGCATTGAGTGTTATATCTAGGGATAAGAGCCTATGATTTTCTAACACTTCATCCTCATACCGTGTCAATAATTCTTCTAGGTCGTTCACCCCATGGAGGCTGGGCGGTTCCCTTATCTCCGTACCTACCCATCTTACTGCGCAGTCTATTCTTTCACATCTTCTTGTGGAGACCTCGTTTAACCTCTGTTGCCAATTTTCTAAGCCCATATTCGAGTCTGACGCACATGAGGTGATGCTTCGCCAACTAAGTACCCCATCTATAGTTGGTTTTATGTAATATTCATCTCATGCAATTGTTCTATACCACTGATTAATTTCCTCTAGGTCCAAGCAATTAGGCTCTATGAACCTTTCCCCTTCTGATGGGTCCAATGGCGCAATGACTCTGTATTCTCCTAAATCGAAGGTCATCTTCCTCGTCTTTAAGTTGATTTTGGTATGGTTATCAAACGCCCAATCCAAGCTAAGAAATGTTGGATAAGATTTTGTGTCATCCTCTATCTCGATTACTTCAAAGTCGGCTTTAGTCCACACTCCATCCAAGTCTATTGTTACTCCTTTTAGTATTCCAATTAGTAGAACTCTATGTTGATTTTCTAGTTTTAGTTGAACCGGTGAATATCCTAATGTGGGCTCTCCCATACATTGTCATGTCTTCTTGGGTAATACATTAACTTCGGATCCTAAATCCAGTATGATAGCTCCCATGTTAAAATCTCCAATGTTAGCATTTAGCCTGAATTCCCTACTTGCTCTGCTCCTTGTATGTAGGTGATTGACTATTTTATGTTCTAACTTTCCTTATGCTTCTACGCTACATATTTCTAGCATATTTTGTAATACATTAACATGGGATGGATCATTTAGCATTCTAACATAGGATTGAAAAATATCCTTAATGGTACTTACTTGTCCCATGGGTTGTGTTTCTTTGGTGTGATCCAACGATGGGGGCATCTCGTACTCTAGTACTTCCTTACTATTTTGCGTAGTTGATGTCGATGCAATGTCTAGCTTCAGGAATTATTGTCTAGCTTGCTTGAATATCTCCTTATTGTTATGCGTGTCAAACTATTTCCTTGGTTTGGCATTCTTCTTCACCCATTGGTGTTGTGTTGGCTCTTGTCGTACTGCGTCATTTCATGTTTTAGCTCCTCCCCATGTAACTATGTTGATGTTTCTTCCTTCATCCCTTGCTTCTTCTAAAATCCACTGAAAATTTTGATTGTTCTGATTTCTCTTCTCCTAGATCTTCCCTAATAGTGGCGGGCATTCTTCCATGTCATGATCTGATGCACGATAATACATACAGGTCATTGGTGGAAGTGGACAGTCTCTTGCATGGTGTCCTGGTTGTTGACAATTGTGACATACCACTGGTCCTCTACCTCTTCCAAAACCTCCTCTTTCTCTTCCCCGCCTTTGTATCCAACTCGATCCCCTTGTGGCATGTTATACTGAGGCACCTGGTTATACTGTGCGGTATTATAGTGTGGTTGTGCGGTATTATATTGCGACTGTGTAGTGTTGTATGGTTGTTTTGCAATGTTATAATTTTGTTGTGCATTTTTGTATGGGGATGTTACTTGATTAAATTGAGGTGTGGCTTTCCCGGTAATCATTTATGCCTGCACCCTATATGCATCTGATGTTCTTTCCCTCATTAAGTCCATGTTCTACAATATTTTTCATCGTGGCCTACTGACTTGCAAAAGCTGCAATACAATCTCTTTGGTATTATTTGGTACTTATGCATCATTGGGAAGTGGTATGGAGCGTGACCTTGTTTTTGACAGATCTCACACCATAGTCCTCTTGTTGGTAATGGATTTGGAATTCTTGTTTCCATGTACAGCACGAATGTTGGACATTCATTCTTATGGTGTCCTTTTTTCCTACATGTGGTACACCAAACGGCTTCTCTTTTGTCCGTGTTCTTGTTTTGGTTTAGCTGGAATGTTAATTTCTTCAGATCCTCCTTCAACTCCTCAATGGCTGGATCCGTCTTCTAATATTGGTTTTCTTCCAGTTGCAGGGCTTCCTGGAGAGCCTCTGCCTGCATCTAAAACTTTTGTTGTCTCAGTGGATATTTCAAGTGTGGTAACAGTGAATTGACGAACAGATGTCTATGTTGCATATATGTCATGATGTATTTTAGATTTCCCTTTAGTTGTTTGAATCTCTAGTCAATTTCCCCTACAGATTATCCTAGTTTTTGCATGATCTCTATCATCTCATTCATGTATTGATCCTCTGAACTCAGCTTTTGGAACTAATTTATCAGTAGATTCTTGATATCTCCGATCGTTTTGGTTGTCCCTAGTGGATTGTTTGCAGCTAAAATCATATACCAATCTAGTGTGTTATCTCTCAATGTGATAGCTAACAGTGCAAGTTTAGTTTCCTCATCCGTGATCTATTTTTATTCTCAAATATTTTCATAGATAAGCAGGTGCTTCTTCGGGTCCTCTGACGCCTCTCCTTTGAATTCTAGTAATCTGATGGTTGGATCATGTCCTTCCATCTTGAATGTTGAACTACTACCTCCGCACAGTGTATATACTTGACTACTACTTCCTGAACTAGCTCCCCCAGCTGTTGCTCCTTGTGTATATGTACTTCATGCTGTCTTCCTTCTCCCGAAATTCAGTTGTCTAAACGGTGGTGTTCTTCTTGGTGTATTAGTCACACATGGGTTTATGGTTCCACACTGACACTGATATGGATAGGAGTTCTTCCTTCTATTTTCTCTCTTGGACCTCTTGTCTTCCTCTCATATGTCACGCGCAGGATTTCCTCAATATTCTCCACAGCCCAAAGATCCTCTACTTCGTCTTCATCACTTTCCAAGCCTTCCCTTGCATCTACAACTCTCTTCTTGGTGTTCACCTTATATTAGTAGGGTACTCCACTGCACGTATTTCTAGTTGTCGCCATGATCCGCTTGATCTGGTTGTCATGCATCATAATTGGGTCCAAGGCCTCCTCCTTCTTTCCTTTATCCCCTTATCCTTCCATTTTTCCTTTTCCTGCCAGTGCTTCCTCCCTTCCCCCATGTATGTAGGGAAGTTTAGTTTTATGATTCCATAGCCATTACACCTTTATTATATAGAAATATCTTAATGGAAGTATATAATGATCTTATGTACCTACCTCGAGGTCCTTTCAAGAATTCTTGTTCAGCTGCATTGTATGACTTTGATGTGTCTATTGCAAACTCTATGATAAATCCGACAACAATACTATCTAGCCAGAAATCTACTGAGCACGTAAACTTATTATTAACTCATTGTAGTTGTGCAATCTCTTTAGGAATCCACTCTAGTTGTCTAATCCGATTCATAAGATGGTTGTATTTCAATATTTTATCCACTCCTGCAATTTTTGTGGGAAATAACAGAAAAATACTTCATGTAACTTGGTGAATACGTACTTGTCCAGATATTTCCGCGGTGTTAAATTCGGGTTTCTATTATCTTTATGTGTAAACTCTAATTCCTTTGTCTTAAAACAACTCTCTATATTTTCCTTCATGGGATTCCATGGTCTCAAAATCCCCTTTTAGATTCTCATTCTTTCACCTTCTTTTTGTCTGATCCCGCATTCTTTTGACGCTTCTTCTGTAAATCTCATATGCTCAATGCCAATTCCTTCCAATCAGCCGGTAACACAACCATTTGTTGGTTTTCCTTTTGTCTACATAATCTTCTTCTATTGGTGTTGAGGAATTCTTATGGGGTATTTTGATTCTCATTGACCATTATAAATTGACCCTGGTTCAGAACTAAGAAGCTTCCCAACAAAATCCATTAAATACTATCGTCCCCTCTGGAAAACCAGAAGGCAACGTAGTACATGGAATGCACTGCGTTGTCTCACCCAAGATAACTCTATGGGTGGCTGCAATACTCAGGTGTTTTCAACTTGAGACTGAGCAAGATCTGTATTTGTGCAACTTAACCTTTATTCATTCCATTAACATCTAGTTTATAAAATTCATTCTATGCACGCATGAAAAATACCAAATCTACTTAGTTACTTTATTCATTCAACATTCATCAACTAATCAGACACAAAGATACATTCACCCATTTACATAACATAGTGTTATCGTGGTTCACCCCCTCTTGGGCTACGTCCACAAAGATCTGGCTCTCGATCTTTTATTATAGTTCGGAAATATCTCACACTGCGCGTGGTTACAATCTTAGTTCTCCCTCTTTCCCACAAGCTCCTCGATCCTTGCGAGGATGACTAGATCGCACAGGATCCTCAACCTGCAATCTAAACCTTGAGATTGAGTAGCTCATGCATTCTCTATTTCACCATCTTAATGACTCCTACAGTCCTTACAATTCTCTTCCTCTATGTCCCTATGTGTCTCTGTGTGTCTCCCCCCTCTCTCCTAAGTACTACTTATTTATATTTTCGGCTCACCAGCCATTACAATGTATTACAAAATCACTAACCCTAGCGTCTTTAGGTCTTCCATGCATGCGCACATGCTACTTTTCCTTCTAGTTGTCTTTTTCCTCTTGCATGCTTCTCCTCCAAAAATAGCCTTTCTTTATGATTCGAACTGCATCCAACAATAGTTTCACATTTTTATATGTAATATTATTGTACTCCTTTAACCAGTCAGTTGGGATTTTGGGTTTCCCAAAAGTGTACTTAAACCAGTAGACTAATTCATCCCAAGTAGACAAAATATTCGGAGGAAAATCAAAGAAATCAGCTACATCTTTTCCTTCTAAAGAATTTTTGACACTTGAATCCATTAGGATGGAAATAGAAACCTCACAGGGATACAAATCCCCCTGCATTTTTATAGACGTGGTACTCCTCTTTATTTCAATATTTTCTTGGGATTCTAAAATTTGAGAATAATGTAGGACTTAGAGAAAGTTCATCGTGATATTCAAAGAAAGATAAAAGATTGCAGTAAAATAAAAGTTTTTTTTTTGTTTTTAACAAAGAACAAGTTTCTGAGAGATGACCAGGAACCGCACACATCATATATTTGAAAAAGATAGACAAAATTTCCTCACATCCATCATAGTTGAACTAAAGATTTATAATCACATAAAATAAAAGAAGATGGTCTGCATGCATAAGATAACTTTAATAGAGTAAACACATGGGGAAATCAAATAAATATAATGATAGATAAATATCAAATACTCTATACTCAAAACTCAGAGTTATAAAATACAGTCAAAACTAATCCCGAAATAGGTCACTTGGGATTTTTGAAAAATATATAGTCTTTTACAAAGCCTTCAAATTTAAATGTGTTTGTCCTTAGGATTGGGATTGGGGCTCCCGTGGACCAAAAATAAAATATAACCAATAAGTAAGTTGTATAAGGAGGATGGTGGGCGATGACAGAGTAGCAATACCTAGAAATAATACAGGGAGAAGTTATCAAATTTTGGTTAAACCTTTCTAGTCAAAGAAGCAGAGTAACTAGATGAAAAATTGATAAAGAAAGCAAGGTATGATCAGCATGAAATTACTATGATGGCATCTCTCTCCTCTTTTAATTGCTTTTTTTTGTCCTTTTATTGTCTTAATTGACAGTTATAGGAACCGTCTCAACTGTTTCTTGCCCTTCTTTGGTTAATTTTTCAATTTCCTTTTTGAACCAATCTTCAATGTAGTTTTTCATTGGTGTGATGTTTATTTCATGTCTGATTTTAATGTTGAATAATTCACCTTCCATGTCTCTTAAGTCAAGAGAAATACCATGTACCTCTTCCTCAATATCTTGATTTTTCACAGAATAATCAACTAGCCAATTGTCTATTTCTTCTTCATTATATTCAAGTATGCCATAAAAAATTTCATCTAATAACCTCTTAAATATCTCAACTTGTTCGTCAAATTGTTGCTTTGTTAGAAACATTGAATTGAGAATTAATTTATGGTCTTGTACCTCGTTAGTACCTCCTGCTAGATCTATCTCAATGAATCTTTTGCACAATTCTTCTCTTTTTAGTATGGCTTCACTACATGCTTGGACATTTTTACCCAAATTCTTAATATTTTCCTTCCAGCAAGAACTTATTTGTTTTATTCAACTTGGAGAAGGCATATCCTCCTCTCTTCTTCTCAATTATGTCATGTTTGATACTTTAATTCCAATGTTAATACAACATCATTGTATAAGCCTTCTTATTTCTTTAAATCATCTTGCAGATATTCATGAAAGGCATGTGCCCTTGAGCCAAAAGAAACAATATTTTTTGATACCTCCCATGCTTTTTTGATTAGTGAAATTGTCTTCTTAATTTTTTTTCTACATAACTCTGGACCGTTGTGACTAGACTTGAAGATCCTTTCAAATTAATGGTGGGTGTGGTTGGTGTTAGCACATAGATTTGTAAGGGTCAAAAATCGTTTTCTAGTTTTGAATTTGACTCATAGGTTTTCTTAAGTTATAGGTTTTTATGACTTCTTGCTATAGTCATATTTCAAATTTTTCTTTAAATAATCTAAGGTTAGTTTGGATTTGGTTTAGAGTCCTTGGGTTATGTCTTTGTTATCATGACAAGTTGAATAAACCTTAATGAGTCACATCTTTGAAATTATCCATCATCACCTTGACATGTCACACCTCCATGTTGTATGCAAGATCCTCCTTCGTCATCTTTTACCCATTTAGTTGTCAAAGAAGATTTGGTTTGTTCATTTCCAACTCACTAGGAGAGTTCGCAGCACATTCAAAAGTAATTCATGCATTTATTGCCATCATTGAATTTATGGATCGTGTCAAAGAACAACTCATTATTTTCAGAGCTGGTATTTTAAACAAATTTCCAGAGATTATTTCATAAAATTTTCTAATGGTTTCTTCCAAGTGTGCAAATCGTGTTTGAGCTCGGCGCTGCGAAGCTGGTTCTACAAACAGGTGCTACCAACCTGGTGCTACAGACAAGGGCTCTGAACTCGGCGTTGTGAACTGGATGAAGAGGAGATTTGGAGGTTGGACTACTTGCATACATTTCCATTCAAACTTAACAACATCAACATCAAACACAAGTCCACCAGGTACTCCATGAGAATTTACACATTGTTTAAAGGTTGAAGGAGAGGTTTTTTGTTGGTTTCACACCTCGGTGTTGCAAACTGTTCCATTATGTTGCTTCCTGCTTTCAAATCCATTTCCTTCATGCTCTGAACCTTTCTCATTAAACCTCATTACCTATAAGACCTCATTTATCCTTTCCATTGCTTAGAATTAATTTTCTTCATTGATATTCCCCAGCATCGTGAACCCTCTACTCTGGTGTTGTGAACTATGTGTTACAAACTCAACGCTATGAATCCTTTGTTCCAATTTTGTTGAAAACCCTTCTTTTGCATGTTTTGCAAGCTAAAATTTAAAGGAGTGACTATGCACCCATCTCAGCTTGGATTTTTTGGTTGATCAACTATCGAACTATGTCTAAATATTGCATGCATTATCATGTTGTTAAATGATATTTGTATTTTCATGAAAACCATTTTTAAGCAAAGAATTTGCAGGTGTCTGCCTCTTATTATAAATTCTAGTTTCCTTTATTTATATCTCATGTTTAAAAAATTCCATGTTTGATTCCTGAATGTGCATAAATTGAGTTGTGTAAAACAAATTTCGTATAAGGTCGGCCTAATTGAAAACAGTTTGTCATAAAAACTCTAATCTCTTATATTTCTTGTTTTCATACATCTACATGTTATTACAACTCACAGAAAGAATTCCTCAACATCGGTATGGATAGTTAACATCATAAGAAGACTCATAAGGGAGGTGAGATAGTGAGAACAAATCCCTATGACATGCAATTACTTGATTTTGAACCTTTGATCATAGAGGCCTTTCAGAGAGTAGGTTGTATCATTTTTTGTCAAAATATGCAAAGGGGGAATCCATAGGTGGACAGATAGTTTGCATTGAATTCTGATGGTACTAAAACCAAGGTGGGAATATTAGAATTTGAAGTTTTAGAGTTGTCCATATCAGCTACAACAAAGATACCCAATAATGGAGAAAAATGATTCAAGTCTATTACATTAAATGTTGCTTTCTCCAAGGAATTTCTTAAACCTGACTATTAGGAGGACAACTTGTCCAAAGGTATCCCTAGGAACCATATGGTTGAAGGTTTTGACAAAATGTTGAAGGTTATCTAGAGGTATTTCACCTGTGAGGGGAGATTTAACATGATATACCAATACCATATAAGGTTTTTGCTACATTTCACATGGAAACAAGCTATGAACCTCCTTTTATACATGTTTAGAAGCATTGGCAAATGTCTGATAGGGTTCAAGATAAATCAAAACAAGTAGACACAAGTGTCTTCCATTCTGGCCTGATAAAGATTTTGGTGATGGAATAATTGAGGAAGAAAAACACTAATTTGGAATCATTCCTTACTTCATCACAGTTTAAGCTAAACATTGCCCCTACTCTACAGTCAAAGATACAAAGTCTTATTCCTATAAATAAGATTGTGTGTTCATATGCCAACAAGAGGGAAATGGATACTATGACTGGTAAAGATGACAAATCTATAGAGGAAATATAAGTAGGAGGGCCTTCACAACCATCACAGAAGGAAACTTTACCTGTGACAAATCCCACTCCTACAAAGTTTCCTTCAAGAAAATTCACTGGTTTAAGAGGCAGAAAGTTGGTGTTTCCTTCACCCATTGCAGCTACCAAGGTCAAAGCTAGGAGGCCTCCTACCAGAGAAAAAACCAAGAAACAAATCCTTGTGAAGGATGATGCAGTAGGAGTTTCAGCCTAGAGGAAAGGTAAATCCATAGTTGTTGAAAATCCTATTGAAATTTTGTATATCACTACTCCTCAAGAAGAGAACAATCCCACTTTTAAGAGGCTCAAAAGACAACTTAAAGAGGCAAGGGCTGAATTTGATAAGATGAGAAAGGAAGACTTGAGTTTCAGAAGGAAATTTAATGAAGTGTTGGATATTCATCGTAGGTCAATTGATAAGGAAAAATTTTGGCTAAAATATTATTGCCCCTCCACATGCAGCTCAGAAATCTTTACAAACAAAATAGATATTATCAAGCTCAGGTCATAAATCTAAAGACAGAACTTCAACCTTTCAAAGAAGAGTTAGCTAAGATAAATCTTGACATGTTGGCTAAATTTTCTACCAGGAGAAGCTCCAGAGTTAAAAATGAAGAAGTTGAACCTCCTCAAGCAGTGTTAGTTTTTTACAAGTTTCTTGTTTTTTCATTTTTGAGATTTTGAGGATAGTTATGTCTTACAAACCATGTTTATCTCTTGGGATGTTCTCTTCTATTCATGTACCGAGATCATAAGTTGTTACAATAGTTTGGGGCACTAGAGATATTTTTTGGAACACTCTAAGTCTTTATCAAATGAAATAAGCTACTACAGGAAAGTTTGCAGCCCCTGGTGGTGTGAACTGGCTGATACAGACAGGTGTTGCGAAATAGCACTGCGAACTCATGTTTTGGAGTTTTGAAGGGAGGAACAGTTGCCAGGTGTAAAATATGGATGCAATCTAGTTGCATGTTGGTTATTTAGGAGCTGGGAGGCCACCTGCCAAAGGGAGATGCGCTCAAAGGGAGACTTCATCAGCCATAAAGAAGATGTTGAAGACGTTGCCAACATTAGCCTAAATGTTTTCATTTTGTTTTATTTATGTTGAACAGTTGTAGTCATGCCACCTTTAGGCATAGAAATCCTATGTAGGATTGGTTATTTGAATTGTAAATTTGTCAATGATAGCCTAGTATATAAGATAGACATTGTAAGTTTGAAGCAAGGTTCGAATGGTTAGAGAAGGACTCATATTTTGATGTTGTCTATGTAACAGAGATATCTCCTATTGTATGGACCAGACCTAAGACACTTTGGATAATAGAAATCAGTCATTTTTCCTTATCATCTTGTTTCTCTCTTATTTTGATTGCAGTCTATTGAATGCTTCAATTGGCTTAATTGTATATTTGTTGCAATGCAGGATCTATTGTGATACTGTTTATAATTATATCAGAGTTTCCTTTTGATTGTAAGAAGTTATTGTGTCAGAAGGTTTTTCTTCATATGTCTATCAGTAATACATGATTTAGATGGTAGGAATATTACATTGTTCTCATCCTTCCACCTATCCACTTTACTTCTTAAATCTTGATCTAAGTTACTCGGAGCCTTATTTACTGGTGCATATTGTATGGAGTGAGTTGTGACTGACATTATTTTCCTAAGTTTGATTCCATTTGCCACCTTATCATAAAAAAATTATCTTTAACATCCTAATGGGTGTTGAGCTTACACTTTAACAATCAAAGTGTGACTTTCAGTGCTAACAGTTGGTTTGACCATCAACAAAGGACTTGCCAGGATTGGAAGAGGCATTAAGGAATTTTCCAATTCTCTAATCCTTTCTTTTAACTTAGCATTTTCATTTTCTAATCCATCAATAGAATCTTAAAGAGAATCCTCAGTTGCTCTATGAATTTTAGAGATTTGGGACGGTTGCATGTCTTCCAGGTCAACCTTTGAGCAAGATTTTCCCTTTTTATTTTTCTGATCACCTCTTTCTACAATCAATTTTTTAGACTCCTCATCAAAAATAGCTCTTTGAAAAGTGAAGGATTCCTCTTCACTAAAAGTCTCGTTTGCAACAACTTCTAATAAAGAATTTGGTTGAGATATATTTTTTGGTTTTTCCATCACGGGAAATATTTTCTCGATGTCCGCCTCTAGTTCCATGTCATCCAGAGAAAATATTTGGATGTCATTTTCCATAAGGTTGTCCTCTTTCTCCTATATTAAATTCTTCCTTTTCTTTCTCGAAGGTAACTTATGTAATTTCTCGAGTTTCCCGAGGGGAGGATTCTTCTCTCCTCTGCTGCTTGAATTATTGTTGGCAATATTTGTAAGTTGTTGGAGCATTTCTCTAGGATGTGGTATTTTTTGGAGTAACAACTGGAGACTGGGTGCTCCTTTCACTGGGACCCTTTCCCTTTTGTTTATAAAACTCGTTAGTACTGAGTACTTTTTTAAGTCACCAGCATTGTGTACCAAAGCACTTTCACTGTTATCTTCTTCTTCATTCAAGATAGTATGGATGAATGAGTTACTGAATCCTACTGACAGCATATGCTCCACAAATATTTTTTTAGGATCAAACCCCTGTATCCTTTTGGCATACTTTAAATTTACATTATTGAAGTGGTTGGCAAACTCATCAATTTTATTTATGTTTTTGAATATGAAATCTCCATTATTCCAGGGAAAGGGGATGAATTTATTTTTCCTTTTTCTGTGTAAAAAGTGTAGCCAGAAGTTGTATTGCCTTGCCACCTCTGTAATAAACAATTTTTCAGATACATGATATGGAAGAAAAGAGGGATTTTATTTGGAAAAGAATATCCTGATGACACTATGATTTTCCATTTGTTCCAGCGTTCCCTTTTTCTCTAAGAATTTTCTAGCCTGGTCAAACCTCCTTGGAGTATTTTCACCAAAAAACATCCCTTTGAATATTGAGACAAAATCATTGTAAACTTTGTAAAAATACAGAGATGTCTTATGTCTCCACGATGCCTGATACCAGAAATTAATTGTATCTATTTCACAGTTCACCCTCTTACTTATAGTCAAGTTTGGAAATTGACAAAAATACACTATAGAAAATACCAAATAGGAATCTTTTAAATGTGTTGAACCTGCATAGAATCGATCTAGCTGGGAATTGACATACACAGCTGCAGAGAAAATAGAAGAAAAGAGAAGCACGAGAGAAAGAATGGAAAAAATATCATTAACCAAATGAATGAATGATAAATTACACATGATATACTCTGTATAAATCAACCAATGTGCACTAGAGGAAAATAAAATGTACCATAGTGGTGGTCTAGAGTGATTTGGACACACACCAGCAGTTACGGTAGTAAACTGCCACCTAGTCTAGTCTCTCGAGCAGTTACAGGAGTGAACTACCACCTAGTTGAGTTAAGTAGTCTATCAGTCTTCAGTTAAATGACTGAAACAAAGTGAAGTGAGGAGGATATTAGGGAATCATGAGTAATTCGCTAGTCTGGTGATGATCCCAAGGACAATGTGCATTAGCTGGTGATGATCCCAATGTTCCATGGTGATAATCCCAATGTAGCATCTAGACTCCACTAAATTGATCAAACTGAAGTGAAAATTGAAGAGAATATTCTCCCTAGATGAATATTCTTCCTAAAATATAGGAGACTGCATAATGAATAATAAACATAAGAAAAACCTTAGGAAAAATAAATCCTAGGTGTGTGTGAAGTAACTCCAACACCCCCCATGAAAATCACTATGGTGAAAATAAAGAATGGGTCTCAGCAATGAGGCCATGTTAGGTACCCAAATACAAAATATACATTGAAACAAAGTGAGGAAAGAGATAAAAACTCATGGGAAAAACCCCCCCTCAAAGTACAATGTATGTAAAAAGAAGAACTGATAGTTGCTAGGAAATTGTGTCCTTCATTCCAAGATGACTGTGCAGAGAACAAAGCGTTTTCTCAGTGAAGGTCTTGGTGAATATGTTTGCAGTATATTTTGTTGAAGGAAAGAACTATAGGTCAATGATCCCCTTATGCACTACATCCGAGATTTAGTGCACAAGGNTATAGGTCAATGATCCCCTTGTGCACTAAATCTCGGATGTAGTGCATGTGGATCTCGATGTTCTTCGTCTACTGCCTCTGAACGAGATCTCTATAGAGCTTCATAGTGCTCTGGTTTTCACACCAGATGACAATCGGCCGATGAAACTTAATGCCCAACTCAGTGAGAAAATGTTGTAGCTATGTAGTCTGAATGGTTATGTTAACTACCCCTTTGTACTCTACCTCGGCTGAAGATAGAGAAATAGCATCATGCTTCTTGCTAGAGCAATAGATAGGCCTGGAATCAAGACTGAGTGAGTAACTAGATGTGGACTTGTGATCAATGTTATTGCCATCCTAGTCACAATCAATGAACCCGATGAGGTCCAATGTAGAGTTTGTTGAATAGTGAATCCCAAAGGTGATGGTGCCATGTACGTATCGAAGGATACGCTTTGCATCCTTCCAATGTAGCTCATGTGACTCCTGCATGAACCTAGAGACTGCGCCAACTGCATAGGAGAGGTATAGTATGGAGTGTGTGAGATGCAACAAGCTCCCCACTAGATGTCTTTATAGTGTGATTTCAACCACTGGAGTGTCCCTGCCACCCTCAAGTCTGACTCCTGATAGGAAAGGATTCGAGGCATACTTGCAGTCTGTCATGTGAAATCTCTCAAGGAGATCTCGTGCATACTTGGACTGAGACAGTTTGATTCCTAATGTATCATGACTAATATCGAGTGCAAGGAAGAAATTTAGTGGACCCATGTTCATAATGAATAACCTTTCATGCAGAATCCTCTTGACTACAGCAATCATTGAAGTCGGGAAACCGATGATCAATAAATCATCAACATACAGAACTAGGAGTAGAAATGAATCAGTCGTCCTAAGAATGTAAACATTCGGGTATGATTTACAACATACAAAGTTTTGTGATAGTAGTTAGGAGTCCATATTGGCACACCATGCCCTCGAAGCCTGCTTGAGGCCAGAAAGAGACTTCTTCAGTCGACAGACAAAAGATGAATCCTGCATAAATCCTTGGAGTTGCTCCATATAGATCTCCTCAGAGAGATCCCTCTGAAGAAATGCATTCTTCACTTCCATCTGATGGACTTCCCATCCCTTGGCTGACACAATGGAAAGTGCCAAATTTATGGAATCCATCTTCGCTACTGGAGAAAAGGTCTTGTCATATTCAATTCCATGCACTTGCTGAAATCCTTTGGCAACTAGCCTCGCTTTGTATCTATTAATATGTCCATTCGTTGTGCTCTTGGTCCTGTAGACCCATCTTCACCTAACAAGTTTCCTTCTAGAAGGAACGGGAACCAGATCCCAAGTCTAGTTCTCGAGGAGGGATTTGTACTCATATTGCATGGAGGATTCCCAAAAGGGATTTCCAGTAGCCTCACCATAAGACTATGGATCTGAAGAATGAACCAAGAAAATATGACTAGGTAGCATTATTTCAGTGGAAGTGATTGCAAGAGGAGGCTCCTTGCTCTCCATTTGCATATGCATGAACTGACTCTGGCTCTCCATTTGCATATGCATGAACTGACTCTGTATATGGATCATCTAAATCCTATGAATCATAAATATCATATGAAGAATATTTGGCATGCGCATGCTCATCATCTCCGACAAGTGGAAGAACAAAGGTGCCTGCATGTGGCTAATGAGGTACATGCGAAACACTTTTCTCGAATTGGACACTTCACTCAATGATGAGCTGGTCTAAGGAAAGATCAATAAGTTTTTATCCCTTCACACCGTCGGGGTATGAAAAAATGATACACTATGTGCTCTGTGGATCAAGTGTCTTCCTCTTTTCAGAGGGAATTCGAGCCCATGGACGTGAACCAAAAATATGAAAGTGGGTCACTTTTGGTTTGAGGCCGCTCCAGGCCTCCTATGGGGTCTTATCCTTGAAATATCTATGGGGAGATATGTTTTGGATGTACATTGCAACATTAAGTGCTTCAGCAAAAAATCTATGTGGAAGTCACTTTGCATGTACCATGCAAGATGCCATCTCTTTTAGAGATCTGTTTTTCTGCTCAGCAACTCTGTTTTTCTGCGGAGTATAGGGAACCATGTGCTACAATTGAATACTTGCCTCATGAAAAATATTATGTAACAATGGTTTCCATAATCTCCCCCATTATCAGTTCATAGGATTTTGATTTTCTTTCCCGATTGTGTCTCAACAAAGGCTTTGAAATCTTTGAGGTGTTGAAAGACCTCTGATTTTTTCCTGAGAAAGAAAATCCATGTGAAGCGTGAGAAATCATCAAAAAAAATGAGCATGTATCTTGATTTATTGATTTATGGATACGAAAAAGGGCCCAATAGGTCAATATGGATCAGATCTAAAGGAGAGGAAGCTCTCTGAGTCTTTCCTTTGTCGAATTTCTCTTGAGGGTGTTTTCGAAGAACACATCCCTCACAATTTCCTTTGGAGAAGTGGATGTCAAGTAGACCATCAACCATTCCCTTCTTTCTAAGTTGTTTCATATATCTGAAATTTAAATTCCCAAACCTTTCGTGCCATATCCTACTACATTCATCAACATGGGTAAGCAGTAATGCAGAATCTGGTTCAATAAATTCAGAAAATGTGTAAAGTCTAGATTGATGATTTACCTCACCAGTAGAAACCCTAGAATTGGTTTGCATGTCATAGATATCCATTGCATCAGATGTGAATAGGACTCTCTTTTCGTTGACGGAATTTTTCACTTGATAGACGGATAGAAGATTGACGAAAAGTTTGGGAATGTGGAGCACATTCTCGAAGCTTTCATTTTTTATTTCAATTCTTCCTTTGTCAATGACATCGACCGGAGATTTGTCCCCCATTATAATAGGATCAGGACCTTTTCATGCATCCAATGAATAATAGACTTCTTTTTTGGCAGCTATCTGGTGTGATGCACCTGAATCTACGATCCAAGCATCGGGAGAGGAGTTGATGACAATCAAGGCATGGCTAGAATTGCCTTTCTTGGGAGTCTGATCTTCTAGCTTCTTCTTCTTGGCACCCTCGGGGATGCGATCTCCAAGGTTGTTTTGATGAAGTATTTGGTTCATTAGATATATTTTTTTCTACATACATGCAAATTTTGGATGGAATCCTTTATGGAAATAAGAGCATTTCTCCCCTTTTCTTCCCTTTCCACCTTTGGATCCGGAGGCATCGTTGAAGGCTTCTGAGTACCCTTACTTCTTCAGATTTATATGTTCTTTACTTTTTTATTTATATTTAGATTTATGATATTGATGACCACTTCCATATTTCAAAGTAAGTGCATGCGCCTTTGGGCCTTTGATTTTTCCCATGTTGATGAGCTTGCTCTGCTCTTGTGTCAGAGACTCGATAAATTCCTCAAGAGAGGGACTCTTCCACGTAGAACCAGATGCAAATCTAATTGAATGAAGTGTGGATACAAACATTGAGTATTCTAGACCAATTTTGGAGAGAATGGTGAGAACCATTTGCTTCTCCTTGTTGGCCCTTAACCAAGTTTTGAGGATCCTTGGTCATTTTTGACCTATTTTGGGGACTTCAACAGGATTTCAAAGGAGGAGCGCAAGACGAAGTGGAGATCATGGGATCTCAGCCACTTTTTATGGAATTTTGGGTTTTGGGCTTATGTAACGGGTATGCGAATGTCGGCCCATGGGTTTACCCATGTTTAGGCCTATTTTGTAATGTATAAATAGAATACTAGGCGATGTAAGTAGCAACCGATGGTTGAGTGCTAGTATTGGCTATGTTCAAGAAGATGTGATTAAGACTTACAGAGCCAAGTGCAAGTCATCTGTAGTGCTTTGTGCACAGACTCTGTGAGGGTCTGTGCCTAGATCTACTTGGGGAAGGAGGATCTGGCAAAGTGCGCGTAGATCTCCTGTCCTATGTGGAGTAGTGTTCTGATGCTTTGTGCTTGTAAGACACTTGACAGAGATAATAAAGAGAAGAAGAGTTGGTGGACGTAGCCCAAGGGTGGGGGTGAACCATGTATATCCTGTGTTTTGAATGCTTTTTGTTTTTGGTTTTTCTTTTTTTATGTGATTCTATGCTTAGTGCGATGTTAAATTATAGATGAATCTGATATGATAGTTTAGTACTAAATAATGTGAATGAATGCTAGATTTGATCTTTGATTGTATGCTTAGTTCTTGAATCTATTGGGTCTGTGTGAATACTGTGTTGATATGTTGTTAGGGTTTAGATGTGTCGTGAACTAAAGATTAATACTAATGAACTGTAATAACTAAGTCCTCTGTTAAGGTGTTACAATCACATATCTGTGTCCCAGCTAAGGTTGCAGACACTGGAGTCCTGCAACCACCCCTACGTCTACCTCAGGTGAGACTTCATCTACTTCACAGGTGTTATTGAAAGGGTCGATAGTTTGGGTTTTGTTGGTGCGTTGTTGTAGCATTGAACCCTGGGTCTACCCCTGTGCCAATAAATGGTTCTGTTGCTGGGACCTGAAACTATGATTGTTGGGAACTAAGGAAAGAGGAGATTTGTGTGAAGATATTACCTGAAACTGTGATTGCTAGGAACTAAGGAAGAAGAATTTTTGTGTAAAGATCTTACCTGAAACTGTGAAATCTCTGTGCATAGATCTGTTGCCCTGGTGCGCAGTACTCTACTCAGATTGTGAAGCTCTCTGCTAAGAAGAGAAGTCTGATCTGAATAAAAGAGGTAAGATCTGAACAATTTTGTGCTCTGATAGAGGTAAGAATAGTGAAATTTTTTAGATCTGGAATCTTTGTGCTCTGTCGAATGTAAGATAAGTGGAAATTTTTGTTTCAAGAATATGGATCTCGGTATGTTTGATAAAAAAAATCCTAGCCTGAAAAATAGGGTGCAGCTAGAAGAAAGAAGATTTGATATGAATAATGAAAGATATGTTATACCTATGCATAGAAAGAATGTTTGGACTAACAAACGGATGCAGGATCCTAGAAAAAAAATTTGCAGGTTAGCTACCATGATCCTAGTGTGCAGTATAGGAAAGGATGGGGATCATTTAAGAGAAAGAGAGGGTTAACTCTTTGTTATAGTTGCAGAAGACGAGGACATCTTGCTAAGGATTTCCCTGGTAGAAAACTGTTACGAGGGAAAAACTCTCTATGGCCAAGGGTAAACCACAACAGACAGGTACGACTGAAGAAATCAACTCAATTCCAACATATGTTATATGAACTAATGTGTAAGATAAGAAAGAGGCCTACCTCGATCCAATGTTGGATGATGTTCCACCATTGACCAGTTCGACCCAAATCTTTATATCTGCAACAAGTTTTAAACAAACGAGCAGAGCAAGTACATAGAGATGATATAAAGGGGTTAGCACATTAGATAGAATAATCCATTAATAAACATTACAAACACTCCCATGGATAATAATCATATATTTTCAAGATACCAATAGGATAGGAAAGGAGTATTTCTATTAATAATTGATCAGCATAAGTGACAACATTACAGACTTTCGTGTCGGTGCGGTTTGAAACCAAGAAACCAAGTTCCTTCCAACTGGGCCTCCACCACTTCAATCCTCCACCAAAGGCAAGCTCATAAGAGAGAGTCAATGAGGTTCTTTCAATAGTAGGGAAAGAGCTCGGGGTTTGAACACTAAGTTTAGACTTGAGGGACAAAGGGATGCAGACTCAATATGAAGTAATTTCTCCAAAGTAACTTTTCTCTCAAAGTTGAATGCTTTCTCCTTTTTTTCCATAGCTTGAAATTGTTCTTTTATAGCCTTTAGAGTGCAACTAAAGGGCCGAGTCAGAACGTTTCCAGTATGTGGAAGGCCAAGGATCAAAGATCTTTTGTCGTTACATGGAAACTCGACCTCATTTTTGTATTTTATGGCACAAATCTCAATGTACGTAGGTTTTAGTGGAGCAGCCAGCGTATACGCATTTTGCATAGTTGATAGGGAGTGTATATGTGGAAAAATGTATATTTTTGGCTCTTGATTCATCAAAAATGGATGACAAGTCTGCATAGGGAAATGGAAAAAAATCCCTCTGTGCAAGATAGAAATGGTGAGGAAAATCTTGCTATAACAAAAACCTAATTGTCTTTATTGTAAATCTATGGACCATGAAGTTTTGGATTGCCCTAGAATTATTTTTAAGCTTGAAAGAATGAATATGGAACAAGTAGACCCTAAGAAAGGTCAAGAAACTGAGACCATGGAAAAACCCTAGAAGGAATCAGAGACTGTACTATTACAGATGAAAGAAACCCTGAATGACCACCAAGATACTAATCTATCAGAGATCTTAAGAGAGAAAGAGAAAATAGAAGTAAGAATAGGAGACTTCGATATTGACTGTACTCTGGATGAAGAAACATAGGTGAATATCATAACAGAAAGAACTTGGGAAATTTTAGGAAAGCCTGCTATGATTCCTTCATTAGGAGGAATAGGATTATTTAGAGGAAAGTTGATAACCCTATGTGGAAGAATTACCCATATATCTATGAGTGCTCATGGAAATTCGACAGAAGAAGATTTTGAAGTTGTTAAATTTATTGAGAACAGCACCCCATTTGCTATACTACTAGGAAAACCTTGGATTGAAGGGGATCAGGCCAGAAGGAAAGAAGAAGAAGTCTTAGAGTAGAAGAAGCAAGAGTTGAAAGATTTTATGACTAAGAGGATCGCACGCTTGATTGAAGAACAGGAGAAAAGATCGAAGCTATTTAGAACCAAAAACTTGGATGTCGAACTTGAAAGAACACAAGAATACTCACAGAAGACTGAAACACCTACCCCAGATAAAGAAGAAGTGTTTCCCTTGAATCCTAGGAAAGAATATCAACAACGTGAAGTTACTATGCCAAAAGGAGATAAGAATCAGAATGAAAAGAGGAATACTGAGATGAAGCTCACTGGGAAGCAGGATAGAAAACTAACTAAGAAGATATCAAAGATCGAAAAGTTACAGAAGGTTCCAGAGGGAACTTCGCAGAAGGAAAATTTACAAAACTAGAACTTCGTCAGGATATCAGAACAGCCTCACATGGCACTTCGCCATGGCAAAGAAATATAGTCATTGGGAATAGTATAGTCGTTAGACCGATACTCTGAATAGGTAGAACTATAGAGATATCTGATCATGAACTTCATAGCCTGGAGGCTGCTCACAAAGAACATGAAACACCTAGAACCAGTAGAAGGAAGAAGATCGAAGAAGTCCAAGAATTAAGGAGTGCCTCAGAAAAGACTACTTCAGTATCACCTGGCTGAGGGGGTGATAACGAAGTAGAAGAGATAAATGGAAAATAAGATGAGTAGAAGCAATATGAAGTAACAGCACCTAGAGACGAGGCTGATCCATTGAAGAAGAGGAAGGTTTCTCCCCTGAAAACCTCTTCCTCAAAAGAAATCCAGACCCACCTTGACTAAGATACAGAATGTTCTCATTGTTAATGACTTTTACTTCATCATTGCAGCTGTAAACAACGCCTCGCATGAAATCTTGCAGAAACAAGAAGCAAAGAAGGAGGATATGTATGACAGAATTGAGGTCAAACTCTGAGGGGTACAGTAAGCCCTTCATTCCAGACGCACAGTGTCCACTACGCCCCTTCCATCGGGAGAACTAGATTTGGGAGATGAGCTGGCCCAACTCCCCCGACTAGCTAATGCGACCGAAGCTCGCCTTCATCGCACACAAGAAGAAACTGAACAAGCCACCTAGGCCCTGAAGAAAGTGCAAGAAGTACTCGTAGAACAATGCCGACTTGTAGATCAAGAGAAGGTTGCTCTCCAGACCAAGTTTGAAGAGGAGAAAGCACAGATTCAGATAGAAAAAGAATAGTTGCTTACAGAGCAACTCGAAGTGAAAGAAGCAGTCAATAGAGCACTTTGCTCTGTGACAGGCTTAGAGAAAAATGAAGAAGACCATGTCGAGCATCAAGTAGAACCACTCGCAGAAGCTATCCAATATCTACAACAAAGAATAGCAGACTTAGAGCTCTACGCAGTGCCGGACACCCCACAGGATGTGAGAGATCAAAGAGATGCAACTACTCAAAGCGCAGTTGAGAGAATAAATGCCCTTGCCATGGAATGCAAGAATCTAAGTGATCACAGTACCCAGACTTATGAGAAAATCATTGAGAATATGGAATTAAAGGCACTAGAGTCATAGTTCCAAGAGGTGAAGCACAAGTAGAAACAATACAGGCGCAGTTGAAGCCCCTGTCAGTTGTTGAAAGAATAAAATGATCCCAAGAGAAGCACACTGCTCAACAGTAGGTCCACACCATTCAGATCAAAGTCATGGAAGTAACTCATAGGATCCAACCTATACAGGATGAGGCTTTCCAAATTTCCTCAGAGATCGAAGGCCAAGGAGTATAATTGGAGCAAGTCATCACTGCAGCTGGACAGCGCTTAGAGGAACCTGTCAACGAAGTTGTTATCCAAGAGTTCACTAAGCATGAGGTAATGGCACAGCAACAAGTTGAAGCAACTTGAACCAAGATCAAGGATTTTGAAGAATAATTACCCATATTAGAGTGACTCGATATGAGTCACAGGTGAGTTTTGGGGGCATGTTGGACCTTAACCAAGTTTTGAGGATCCTTGGTCATGTTTGACCTATTTTTGGGACTTCAACAGGATATCTAAGGAGGACCACAAGATGAAGTGGATATAGCGGGATATCGACCCCTTTTTAGGGTTTTTTGGTTTTTGGGATTATGTAACGGGTATGGGAATGTCAGCCCATGGTTTTACCCATGTTTAGGCCTATTTTGTAATGTATAAATAGAATACTAGGCGATGTGAGTAGCAACTGATGGTTGAGTGCTAGTATTGGCTATGTACAAGAAGATGTGATTAAGACTTGCAAAGCTAAGTGAAAGTCATATGTAGTGCTTTGTGCATAGACTGTGTGAGGCTCTGTTCCTAGATCTACTTGGGGAAGGAGGATCTGGCGAAGTGCACCCAGATCTTCTGTCCTATGCGGAGTAGTGTTCTGATGCTTTGTGCCTGTAAGATGCTTGACAGAGATAATAAAGAGAAGAAGAGTTGGTGGATGTAGCCCCAGGGTGGGGGTGAACCACGTATATCCTATGTTGTGAATGATTTGTGCTTTTGGTTGTTCTTTTGTTTATGTGATTCTATGCTTAGTGTGATGTTAAATGATATATGACTCTGATATGATAGTTTAGTGTTGAATAATGTGAATGAATGTTAGATCTGATCTCTGATTGTATTCTTAGTGCTTGAATCTATTGGGTCTGTGTGAATACTATGTTGATATGTTGTTAGAGTTTAGCTACGTTGTGAACTAAAGCTTAATACTAATGGACTGTAATAACTAAGTTCTATGTTAAGGTGTTACAATCACAGATTTGTGTCCCATCTAAGGTTGCAGACACTGGAGTCCTGCAACCACCCCTGCCTCTACCTCGGGTGAGACTTCATCTACTTTGCAGGTGTTGCCAAAAGGACCGGTAGTTAGGGTTTTGTTGGTGCATTTTTGTAGCATTGAACCCTGGGTCTACCCCTGTGCCAACACTCATCCTTAGATTTATCAACCGCGCAGGCCTTGAGTTGTGACAACAAATCCTTATATTTGATAAAGAAATATTGGAGATTGTCAAAGTTTTTTGGATCCAATGTGAGCAATTCTTCCTTGAGAATGTGCCCCCTCATCTCATCATGTTTTCCAAAAATATCTTCCATGGTGGTCCAGGCTTCATTGGGGGTTTTACATAAGGATATGTGAAAGAGGAGTTCAGGAGAAATGAGACTCCAAATTGTTCTAAACGCTTCATCCATTTGATTTAGATACTTGGATTTTTCTATGGCTGATGTTGGTTATGTCTCTATTTTCATGGTTAAACTATACAATCCTTTGCTTCGAATATGCATTATAATATTCTTCTTCCATGAAAAGTAATTGTAAGGTGTAAGAAGAATTCTTTTGAAAAATCCATTTTTTCGCTGTCTTCAATCTTCAGTACCTGCAAAAATAATTTGGTGTGTCTTTTCCCTAGCAGTTTTTCGTCTCTGATACAATGTAAATGTGTTGAACCTAAACATAATATATCTAGCTGGGAATTGACATACACAGTTGCAAAGAAAATAGAAGAAAAGAGAGGCCGGATAGAAAGAATGAAAGAATTCTCATTAACCAAATGAATGAATGATAATTTACACATGATATTATCTGTATAACTCAACCAATGCACACTGGAGGAGAATCCAATGCACCATAGTGGTGTTCTAGAGTGATCCAGACACACACCATGAGTTTGGGAGAAAATTGCCACCTAGTCTAGTCTCTCGGTCAGTTACAGGAGTGAACTGCCACCTAGCTGAGTTAACTAGTCTATCAGTCTTCAGTTAACTGACTGAAATAGAGTGAAGTGAGGAGGAGATCATGGAAACATGAGTAATGCGCTAGTCTGGTGATGATTCCAAGGACAATGTGCATTATCTGGTGATGATCACAATGTTGCATGGTGTTAATCCCAATGTAGCATCTAGACTCCACTCAACTGATCAAGCTTAAGTGAAAACTGAAGACAATATTCTCCCTAGAGGAATATTCTTCCTAAAATATAGGAGACTGAATGATGAATAATAAACTTAGGAAAAAACTTAGGAAAAATAAATCCTAGGTGTGTGTGAAGTAACTCCAACAAATCCATAAATAATTGTATATCCCTTTTGTAGTGTGATAATTGGGATGAGATTTTGATGGAAATGAATTTTCTCTAGTCAAATACGGCCTATTATTTTACTGTAAAATATAAAATATATAGAATTATGCGAGAAATGGTAGCAATTATTTCCTGACCTGTCAACTTGGCGAAAAAATATGCAATCTCTCGAAAGGGGTTCTTAAAAGAGTCGACCTGGATCCTTGTTATGTCTTCTAGAATACACATAGTATTCTCCAAATATCTAGGCAGAAGGTCAAAGCCATTGTTATGTTTCTTCAGAAAATATCTACAGTCTTCTCCTTTGAAGGTAAGTGTTGGCTTTGGGAGCTTCAACATCTTGTGAAAAACTTGGAGTGAGAGGGTAATGGGGGAATAATATTGGAGTTTTATATTTCTCTGGTTTGGCATGTACTTCTCCACGCACCATGCAATAAGTTATTTACAGTCAAATACCTCAGGAACACACCCTACGCAAGCAATTCTGGATGCCCATATTACCCCTTTTTGTTCAAGAGGAGATTATTAATATGAATATGCTTTGGACCACTCGCACCCTCCCTCTCATATGTACTCAATGACTAGATTTTGGAACACTCAATCATACATTGGAAGGTTCATATACAATTATCAAGTTTAGGAAAAATGGGTTGAATTGATATACATGGGCAATTCCCCCTTTAACCCCTCTTACCCATTATCCTAGAAAATCCCCTCTCTTGTAGATTTATTCACCCCCCATCTCTTGTCCATGTCCCCTTAGCAACTGGCATCACATTTTTATTATTAAAACTTTGAAATACAATTATCATATTACATCACTCGGTCGTAGCCACATATTATATCCAAATAAGCATTAATTAAATTGGGGATTATAATGGGGATGTTACATTGCCACAATAGTGACAAGTGATGGTGTTCAAGATCTTGGTTACATCTTCATTTCTTCCTTGACATTTCTTCTTTTCCCATTTGTCTTTTCCCTTAACACTAGTGTTGTGATGGAACAACAACCCCTTTCCCACTTAAAGTTTTTCAGTCTTAGTGTGGGGATGCACACTTTTCTTTTCTTTCATGATATTTCTTTCTCTTAACCTTCCTTTGCATGATCATAACTTAAAACATTAAATTTAGGTACCCCCCCACCTACTTCTCACATTATTCTCTTATTGCCTTTTCATCGTCAGGACCTTATCAAATATGCACACATGTGCACCTTCATATTTCACCAATGATGACGCCTTATAACGTCGTCATCGAAATTTAGTAGTGCACTGTCATCCTCATGATCCTATTTGTTTTGTCGATGACGACAGGACCTTCTCTCTCCTAGTCACTGCCTAACTGATTGCATGGGCCTTTCTCTAAAGTACACCTCAAAAATCACCTTCCTCACAGGCCCTTCATATCAACCAATGAATAAGATTTATTTTCCTTATGCGTGGCAATCTAAAGGTGGCTAATTTTGTTTTGCGAATGCTTTTGTCGTCAGATATCTCTTTGGACACTCCCATGCCTATCATCCATACCAACGACGAATCTCTCTCTATTATCCAATTGTCACATCTCTCATCATGTAGATCATATGAACCCATTTGTCGTCGATCACTCCTCTACCATAGATCTCAAACCTATAATTAATGGGTCCCCCATGGCTAGCCTGACGTCCTGTCAGCATTAATGAAGAATGAATTAATGCCCAATGGTCATCTAATTGAACATTAAAAGGATTTTTTGGTCAAAATTAGACCCTATAATCACACTTAATTAGTTAATAAACTAATTATCATCGTGGGAGGGTGATTCTCACCTAATTCGACACCTCTCGCTCCCATCAACTGTTGACGACGACAGCTTCTCGGCTTCCCCCAATTTTTTGAATTCTTCTGCACCTTAAGGGATATAACTACCAATCACCCATGAATGCATTTACTCTCTACGTACTCCTCTGACTGAGTCCAATGTGTATCACACATTTCATTGATTATGTTTTGGTTTGGAGGGAATTGACGGATTAGTTTAAAAGTAACAAGACTCTTGTTCTTTCTTACTTGCTCGTAAAGAAAAAATAAAAGCCGCATCTAATTCTCTATTATATGTTCTTGATTGACTTCATCTCCCGACCTCTAAGCAAGTAGGATACTAATTATTTCTAGTGTTAATATTTCAACCCTAAAGCGACTTTGTTAACTATAGTTTTGTTTGTTTGTGCAAGTGACGAGATGTCCAAGATGATCACCAGAAAGGGAAAAATCTAGACTTCTGGAATGCAGGTTCCATCTTTCATTCCATGTTCATATAACATTTTCGAAACCAATATCCATGACAGAATGGAGCATTACATCAGTTATGCCGAGATCCTAGACATGTTCAAGAATGAAAGGCTCCCATCCGATGATCCAAACATTGATACATACAGGAATATCTGGAAGAGTGGGATATATATTGTAGTCGCTCACCTTGAGTTGTTTCCATACAACGATGTAGCTAGATGGTGCTTCACATATCTGCAAAAATCTATGGGGTTGATAGTAAATGCTTTGGGCTTTCTGATCACCTCACTCAAATAAAATGATATCAGGGCAAGGTATCGAACCCCAGAACCTACAGTAGCCATGAATGGGTATTTTCTCAAACAGTTTGGAGTCGAACATGAAGTCTTTGAGTCCCTCATGGAAGATTGGTTTTATGATGAAGAGTGGTTGGTAAAAAAGAGTGAAATATATATCCCAGTGCAATATCTCAAAAACCCCTACATAGTGCTAAAAACCATGATTTGCAGGCTCTACGACGAGGAGACCAGCACCCATTTCAAGATGGAGTGGTTTCCCATGGCTTATAGGGTATCCTAGAATGGCCAAGGATTCAATTGGGAAATCATTCTCTCATTCAACATCACACATCGTAGCCAAGATCCCAAGAGCATGAAAAATCTCATCTTCTACATGTCTACTTATCTTATAGATGTTCTATGTGCAACAAACTCGTTCCCAACATTTAACTGGGCTTGGACTCCAGACAAGGGCCTAATTCATTTATGTTATTCTCAATTGTGGGAGGTCAATTGCAAGGCATTTTTCTATGATATATATGATTACTTCATGGCCCCATTACATAAGGCCATCTTTGGCCTCTTCCCACATAGGATCTCTCCTGAGGCTCTCAAGGGTCTAAAGGAGATCAGATATTGGTATATGAATAAATATTACACATACATATGGATTTACAAGGCCATGGGAGCGTTTCACTTGTTACCCAATTATGTGCCCAATAAATTATTGGCCAGGGAGGTTGCATGCCAAGCTGTAGAGAATGGGGACACCGCCTACCTTTCAGAAAATAACAAAAGATATTGTCCAATATTCCTTGTTCATATTAGATCATACTCTCTGTTGAACAAGAAGTAGGCCAATAAGGAAGTTGAAATGCTTAAGGAGTTATGCCTCTACATCAGGGAACCCAAATCTCATGACCCCCGAAATGTGGTATATGAGCACATGAAATGTGTTAGGTTGGCACCAAAAACCATGCGTGAGGCCTGATTTAAAGAAGAGGTTTTCTAAAGCACTCCGAGTTTTGAGGAAGAAGTGGATATACTTAACACCGACACAGCCAAACAACAATTGAGGAAGGATGAAGAGAAAGACAGAACTCTAATACTAGAACAGCTCCAAGCCCTCCTCCACCAGGACAAAGAAAGGCTAAGTGAAGAATAACAAAGGAAAAAAGATAAAGAAGTCGATTTGGAGAGAAAAATCAAAGAGGTCGGGGAGAGATACTAGCAATGGAAAATAAAAGAGGTCTAAGAGAAGTAGTTCATGTTGGAGAAAAGAAAAGGTAAAGATCCTCCCTCATATAAATATAGCACAAAGAAAAAAGAAACAACGAACTCAGGGAAACCACCATCGGACACACCAGGAGAAACCCATGAAAAGAGTAAAAAGGATAAGGCAGACAACACAAAAGTATGAGACACTAGTTTATCAAGTGTTGGTGTTATCATCGATTTAGACTCTGAGGACAACCTAATCAATACCCTAATATAAGAATTAACCCCCTGGATTCAATTCCATGAATCTTATTGCTCACTTCAAAGGGGATTGGTTTCGAAGGAGAAGTGGTTGCAGTCGTTGATTATTACTACAACCATAATACCCGAGCCATAAAAAAGAGAACGCTCAAAAGAAAAAAGGGAAAAGTAGAAGTAGGCCAAGATGTACCTGAGAGGAGCATCAAATGGAAAGTTTTGCCCGATGTAAAGGATAATGCTCTACAAGTAGCCTCAGTACTTAGAGATTTTGTAAGGGTAAACATTGTATCGTTCCATGAGGTCATTTTGGTGCTAGATGTCGCAAAGGCTAGGATTGCAGAGATGGAAATGACCCTGGCAACTATCAAAGAATCTATAGTCAGTGAGCACACAAAGTAAATACAGCATGAAAAATGGGCCTATGAGGAGGAGACTAAAAAGAGACTACAAGCACAGGAGGAAGGCCTACAAGTTAAATTCACCAACTTAATTCCATTGGTCCAAAAGGCTCATGCTAGTGACATGCAGAAGCATGAAACCTCGCAAAATATGGAGGTGGATAAGTGTTATAGCACAAAATACACACATATGCATTTTTTCCATGGCCTAACCCTTTCCCAAAGATTGCTATAAATTTTCCCAACTTGCCTCATTAAAAACATCTAAAAAACATGCCTTAAGAGCATATTCTTGGGTTTTCCTAGTGCAACACACAAACATTCGCAACTTTCCTCATTGAGACCCACGGATGCCATCAAAATAGGTGAAAAAAAAATAATCTCGTGTTTTCGGGCGGGTTTTTCGATTGGGATCGTTTCCCAACGACCCTTTCCCGTACAAAATGGAATTCAAATCCACAAACCTCTTTGGGAAGATATAAAAATACATGGAGGGCTAAGGAGAGGACAAGTCCCTTGGTGCAAATTTATGTTGCCAGCATCTAGCAAGCCTCTCTTCCCTATAATTCTTTGAGCAACATCCCCTTTAGTCTGGAAACTCCTTTTCCATAGCTTCCTTCTCATTTTATGTGGCTATAGGGTGTCTCATTATCCCTATCTGAGTCATTGAAGTAAGATTACATCAGTTGAGTTGATGCTTGAGGATTCCTAGAGGAACCCAGATAGTTGGCTTCAAGATGGTGCCTAAGGCTGGACAAGGTTGTAACTTACCTTTTCCACTTGCTGATAATAAAAGAGTTTGTTTTTCCTCAAATTTTGTCTTCAAAGTATTTGTATCTTTGTACTTACTTTGAATATGACATATTATATGCACATTCTTTTGATTTCATAACTACTTCCATCGTAGCCCTTGTTTTGTATCTATCTTGCAGGTTGATTCTAGAAGAAGATCAGGAGCTCAAAAAATTGGAGTGAGAATCGACATAAAATGGGAGAAAAAGGTGCACTTTATTTTCTCCTCTTTGTCCCTCTTATCCTTGTAAAGTAGTTAGTCTTACAAGTTTTGTGTGCTTTTCTTGCAGGGAATATCTCTATCTTCTCCATACAGTCTTGACCTGATGTGATTTTGACCCATAATCATGGGGGAAATATCTCATCAACACTAAGCTCAAAGAAAATTTGGATGAATTAAGGTATTTCAATGAAAAGGGTCAAGCTTAAATCCAAAGGGTACAAATGGATAACAAACTCTTGAGAAAGACCGTAGAAGAATGTTGAAATCAAACAGCGACTTTTGACGTCATGAAAACAAAATCCCTAGAGTAAAATGAAGAACTTCGGAGCACACAGAAAAGGTTGTTCGGTGCACTTGACAACATTTTGGTGAATAGGCATGAATGGATGAATTTCAACTCCCATGTGAAGGTTGCCCATAAAAATATCAAAAGGCCCCGAAAGCTTGTAGAAAAATCACAGAATGGCAAGATTCACTGCAAATAGTCCCATCTCCATAAACCCTTCCAATGTATTCAGACGAGCGAAGAATCTAAGATCTCTGATTTCTAGATATAGGTATGAAAATGATTGAAGATGTTCTAAAGGCTCAGGAATAGGTCACTGCATCTAGTGTTGAAGTACAGATATCAACAGACGACCTTCTCTCATTATTTGGAATGGATCCCCTGAGGGATTTCAACAAAGATTCATCATCCTAGATGATCATCAAGGATGTGGACACCAAGAGGAACCTCACTGAGAGAGTTATCGAAGCAATCAGAAAAATCTATGTGGAGGTTATCAAAAAAATATTGATTCAACCCTCCAAAATCATCACCCTGACAGAAGATGTTGTGCAACGTGTTGATAAGATCCTCGGGACGAAGATAATCATTCCCATGTGAAAGAGTGAGGATAATATGGAAATAACGCAGTTACTTCAAGTATATTCCATACTCGAAGATCTCAAGAGATGGAAGGCATTCATGGACGCAAAGGTGAAATTGTCAGGGCTCCCCTGACGAATTGCATTTGTAGCTGAAATTTTACAAAGAAAATCATACCATTTTAATCATGTCCATGTCCCAATAGGGAAAGGGAAACTGGAGTACCACTTTAGTATCCCAACCGTTAGAAAGATGAGGATTGTATCACATTCTCATAGGAGTTCTATAAATGGGATGATTGTAAAAGAAAGAGGGTTTTTTTTTTCTTTTGAGAAGAGACTGGTATTTTTACTGTTATTTCAATAAACGACTAAATACATTCTGAAAGACAATGGCTTATATGTGTATGACCATGACTATTCATGTCTATGCATGTATTTTTGTGATTTCTGAATGTTAATCTCTGAATTATTTCCTGGTTAATATTTTGTTACTTACAATTGTGATTGTTTTCCCACCCGAACACAACGACTCAGTGACTTAATTTGTTAATCAATTTATATTGGCTACAAATAGTTGCTTGGTCAAATTCTATATTTATTTTCACATGAATTCATTCTCTGTAAGTAATATTATTTCTTACTGTGTTCGTCTTGTGGATTTCTCCTGATCAAGACACATTATCTTAGGATAGATTAAACCTTCATCTTAGACCTTTAGTCTTTCATTCTATTTTTAGGAATATTTAGTTATAAAGTTTAGCCTTTAATTCATTTGAGAACCTACAGTTCTCAAATTCATATTTAATTAAATTTTTTTTAATAAGGTAACCAATCCATAAACTGGTCAGAAGCATTATCCCAAATGAGAGTGGGCCTAATTGGGACCTTCCACTAGGTGCTTTCCTTCATCTGATTGAATGGTCCATTCAAACCCGTCAATAGAAATGGCGCTAGAAGTAGGGAAATAGAACTAAATGGCTACACAAAATAAATCTAAACCTTCTTGTTCTATTATGTAATTGAGCAACCCCTCATCCAATGAATCCCATCGAATTCACCTTGAGAAAAATCCCCTTATATCAAGTTGCATTGTGAACACCCCAACTCAGGTCAGCACTCACTGTGTATCCTTACATATCGAATATTCCTTACTTTCCCCACAACCCTCTATATTGACCATCTCAGGAATTGAATCCATAGTAATACACTCCATTGAACGTACCAAATGTTATCTCACTAGGCAATTTATCAGGCAGATGGGACAGCTTCCCCTCGATTATTAACTTCTCGTGAATCAATAAAACCTTTGAAATACAAACCCTTTATTCTTTGATCCATACCTCTACCAAGATAAACTTTTGTATGGAACTTAAGAATATCATATACCCCAATGTTTCTCTGACATCCCTGAGACCTCCAACCCTGGTTTGGTGGAGTTGAATGAATACCACCTTCCCCACCTGAATCACCCCCTCTCACTCCTAGATATGATTATGAAGGAGGTGATGAATCAAGGAGTCAACCAGATAATAAACCCTATCGAATTGTCATTTTTCAACCCCAAAAAATGGTTGGTGACAACCCAAACCAAAATCAACCACCCTACCAACCTTGTCTAACCCCTGATGTAAATGTTGTACCAGGAATTCAACATGATATGCCCAACCATCCTAAGAATTTTTTTCCTAAATTCAACCTAGACCGGAAGGACAGCTCAGAATAATATCAAGAAGTTTCTACTCGCTATTAGGAATCAAGGCATTAGGTATGAAGATGTTGTTTTTCAGCTCTTTCCCCTCTCTTTCGAAGAGAAAGCATCTACTTGGTACTTCTCACTTGAATAATCCTCTATCACTAATTCGACAACCTTTGAGAATATATTTCTAAGGAAATTTGGGGAAAACAAAACACATGCTACATGCGTCCTTGAACTTTCGAGAGTCAAAATGGACACCAAAGAGTTGGTTAATTATTACAATCAACACTTTCTTAACCAAATAAAATGAATCCCTCGAGCCTATAAACCTGCAAAGGATGTCACCATTTAATTCTATACATCCATCTTGCCCATATCCATGGCCATTCATGTTAAGAACGTCGATAAACGCACACTAGAGCAAGCCTTCTAAGAAGACATTAAGTTTGAGAAAAACCTACTAAGATTGAAGGGTGTTGAAATATTGTAACTGAAAAGATTATTCTATTTATTATTGAGTTATTATTCATTAGATCAATCCCCTTTTGTGGATTGATCATGTTGAGCATTGTAATTGACCAAATCCCCTTTTGAAAATTGAGAATTTGGCCCCCGGGATAATTAAAGTGGTTTTAACCACTAAGAAGACAAGTCGGCCCTGCCCAGTGAAGAGACACTTTTCCAACACTTGCCAGTTTTTATAAATAAAGGAATCCAATGCCTCATTATCTCACTCACTCATCTGATCATCTAGTGCACAAGTTTGGTAGCTGTAGTTGGGAGAAGAAGGGACAGAGAGGTGCATTTCTCAATGTTGGATATTCTCTAGTGTTTTTGGTTTATTGTCTTGGTATTGTATTAGCTATCTATATGAAGGAAGTTTTTGTTGGGTTTTCTCCCCCATGAGGGTTTCCAGGGATAAATGTTGTGTATATTGTGACTTTTATTCTCTCAGTGATCCTACCTATGCTATTGTTATCTAGTAGATTGAAAAGAAATCTAATAATAACTCAAAACTTAACATGGTATCAGAGCTAAGATGAAGAGAGCACCTTTCACTGGATAAGCAAAAACGTCATTGTTGGCGTACAAGAAAATTAGGGATTTTTGTTGGAGAGGAATATCAGCCTAAAAAACATCTATAAAAGTGCACCCTAGTCTAGGGAACTCTTTGGGACCTTGAACGCACCTTTTCAGTGGCCAGATACTCCGAAAAGTCAAACCTTAGTTTTGACTAGTACCAGGAAACCAGAACCAATACCAGAAGTACCAATCCAAATTTCCACAAGCTCTGTTTCAAGGGGTAAAATTTGGATTTTTAGAAATTTGAGTGCACTAGCTTACTCACCTCAACTCAGCCCATCTAGTCCCTGGATCAGAATTTCAAAATTTGAAGTTTGAAAAATTAGGGTTTCCTCATAAAACCCTGAGTTGCAGTTGCAGTTGCAATTTCAGAATTAGTTACAGTATCAATTGCAATTGAAGTATCAGTTGAAGTATCAACTGTAGTACCAATTGCAGTCACCCTTGAAGTTTTAAAAGGGTTGGTAATTATTACCATTGCTACCATATGGTGCCACTACCTGCAAATGCTATCATAGGTATGTACTCGCATATGTTTAAATTGTTAAGCTTTAAAGGGTATTTGTAGGAGAAGGGATCTCTTGCCATATATCCAGAAGGATATCAAGATCCAACACATTCAGAGGAATAATGCAACCCGTGTTTGATTATTCAGATATGCATCTATTTGTCATGACATTATTTTGATCTAGGTTGCATGTTGAAGCTATGACCATCATACTAACCTTTGGTAAAAATTAAAGTCAAGGTATTAGATGGATTAAAGTTGAGATCATAGAGTTTATTCTCTAACCCAACTTCCTGTTAAGATAGCATATTGTCTTAGTACAAAAGACAGGTTGAAGAAAGCACTTGTCATCCTGAGTGAAGGAGACTTGGAAGAAAAACAACACACCCATTCTTGAGGACAAGACTCCAGGTTCTAGGTTTGATTAATTAAGTTGATAAGATTCAAAATTGCACATGACAAAGTTGATAACTACCCCATTACAAGTAAACACTATAGTTGAGGTAGTAGTCTTTGAAAAGTATTATGATTAGTAGAATGTGAGCATATTGATAAAAATGCTTAATGTAATCATTTACCAAATACAACTAAAATCTCCTCTAGGAGAAACTTCTTGTGTTTGTTCCAGGTTACCATGGATGAGTGTTTGATCACAACACTAGAAGAGTGTTGATCTCATTTCATATTTTATTTCTTACTTTTGATCTTTGTTTCAGACAGGTCACAAGTGATAGCTCTAAAGGATCTATTGTGACGATTATTCGTGCTATTGTTTTATTACTATTATCAAAAAAAAAAGTATTATTCTTTCATGTTGTTTTTTTTACCTTGGTTCAGGTTATAGGTGATAACCTTAAGGAAGTTATAGTGTAGGTTACATAAGACAACAGATTAGATGAGACATGAAGAAAACTATGTACATGACCATATACATTCATGTACCAAAGAAGATGAAGAAGATGCTATCTTTTTAGATCTAGAGTATCTCATATGGAGATTGATTGTAAGGAGCAAAAGGCTCCAAATATGACCAAACATTAGAACTCATAGAAGACTTGGTCAAAGGATAATGAAGTCACCTTGACAAGAAGCAGAACTTGTTTGAAGTCTGACTCAGCCTTTCATATTTAGACTTGGTATTCAACACCAAGTATACCATGTAAGAGATGATGAAGTCCTTGTAGAATCAGAAGAAATTGAGAGTAAACTTGATATCAGAAAGGATCATATGAAGAGATATATCCCAGGACTGGGAGACAGATGCCATGGGAAGACTAGATCATAGATTCAGAAACTACTAGGATATATGAAATCTCCTAGAATATTCCCTTGTTTCAGTAACAGAGAAGGAAGACAGATAGAAAGACTAGGATATGGATTCTTCTGTGAGACTATAAGAGAAGTCAGTATTGACTTCCAATATTAATCTATACAAATCAAGCATGTTTCATATGTACAAATCCTGATGTGTGTCCAGAGGATTCTCCCAGCAAGAGGGAGAATACTATGATGAGACACTTACTCCAATAATTGAAGAAATATTTGCACTATTTGTGAAGACAACTAGAACAACCATGATTCATATATAGTATGAGATGCAGAGGGAGAAATCCCCATATTTAAAATTGAGTGGTAGTTGGTGCAGTACATTAGTTGGGTCATGTAGACATGACTACAATAAAATATAGAGTTACCTCCATGAAAGAAGAAGAGATATATTTAGTATCAGTTATTGAGACACTCTCAATTTCATATGAAGTTGTTGTCGTGATAGAATAGATGAGTTACTCGGATTTCAATAGACACAGTGAGAATGGAGCAACCATTCTCAGCTTCATAGCAGTTGTAGGTGCAGAGTCCCAGTTCCAAAAGGAACATTTGCAGAAAGAAGAGAGGACATACTCTCAAACAGTAAGACAGATAGTTCTTTGCAGAAAGCACATAGAACTAGCACATGATTGTGCAGATTGAGTTGCAGCTGAGAAAGTGTACCAGGTTGGTACAAAGTGATGTGAAAATTTGATTTGAAGTTGAAGACAGAAAGACTTGGGTCTGCAGTTTGAAGAAGGTTCTGTACGGGTTGAATAAAATCTCCTAGAGCTTGATATGGAAGAATTGACAATTCCCTAACGAGCTTGGGATTTACCAAGAGTAAAGTTGATTCTAAAATTTACCTCAAGGTTATGAATGATGAGCCAGTGATGTTGCTACTATATGTATATGATGTATTCTTGACAAATATTAAGAAAATATCATCACATATTGCAGAAGAATCTCGTTATAGAGTTTGATAAAAGACCTAATGCATTATCTCTTAGGTCTTGAAGTTTGGTAGAGCCCAGAGAAGATCTTCCTTAACCAAGGGAAGTATGCAGTTGAAATAATGAAGAGGTTTAACATGTTGGAATGTAAATCCATGTACACACCCATGGAAATGAAGTTGAAGTTCATGGTAGATGCCTCAATAGAATTGGTGGGTGCTACTCTGTACAGACATATTATTGGTTCAGTGATGTATCTTATGAATACCAGGCCAGATATATGTTTTTCCTTGATTCAGTATCTAGTAGAACCCAGACATGTTCACCTTGATGATGCAAAACATGTGATGAGATACCTTAAGGGTACATTGGATTTTGGTCTCTGTTATACTAGAGATCATGACTTCAGATTGTATAGATATACTAATTCAGATTGAGTTGTAAGTGTTTATGATAGAAAGAGAACTTCAGGATGTTGTTTCAATCTAGGATCAGCCATGAATTCATGGCAGAGTAGGAAGGAATCCAGTATTTCTCCCAGCACTGCAGAAGTGGAATATATTGCAGCATGTTCCACCAGTGGTGAATCCATATGGTTTTGGATGTTGTTGACAGATATCTTTGATATGGAAATGGAAGCCACCGTGATCCTATGTGATAACCATAGTTTTATAAATATGATGTGTTCCATGATGAGTTGAAGCACATAGAGATCCGGTATCACTTCATTCATGATATGGTGCAGAGAGGAGCCATAAGACTCCATTATGTCAGCATGGATGAACAGGTTGTTGATGTGTTGAACAAGCCTTTGTCTCGTGTAAAGTTTAAGCACTTTTGAGACAATCTTGGTTTAGTTTGAAAGGACCTCCCTCAAAAGGGGGAGTAGTGTTGTAATTCCAGCCTAGTGTTGAATATTTCCATCTTCATGTTGATGTTGTTGTGATTCCAGGCTAGTGCTGAAGATTTCCAGCTTTGTGTTGATGTTGTTGTGATGACAACCTAGTGCTGAAGATTTCCATCTTTGTGATGATGTTTTTGTGATGCCATCCTAGTGTTGAATATTTCCATATTCGTGTTGATGTTGTTGAGATGCCAGCCTCATGTTGAATATTTCCAGCTATGTGTTGATGTTGTTGAGATGTCAGCTTCATGCTGAATATTTCCAGCTTCGTGTTGATGTTGTTGTGATTCCAGCCTCGTGTTGAACATTTCCAGCTTCATGTTGATGTTGTTGAGATGTCAGCTTTGTGTTGATGTTGTTGAGATGTCAACTTCGTGCTGAAGATTTACATCCTAGTGTTGATGTTGATGATGCTCTAGCCTTTGTGTTGTGATGTTGGTGTTGTTGATGTTGTATCATCCTTGTGTTGTTAATGATGATGATGATGTATTAGTGTTATACTAATTGATGTTGATGTAGATGATGATGATGCAACTTCAGCTTCTCGTTGAAGATGATGATGATGATGATGCCACTTCATATTCTCACTAAAGATGTTGATGATATTAATTTATCCTCATGCTAAAGAAGAAAATGATGTTACTTTAGCCTCATGCTAAAGATAATGATGATGTTACTCTAGCCTCATGTTGATGAGGATGATGATGTTACTCTAGCTCCATGTTGTGAAAAATGATGATGAGTAAAACTACTGATGATTTATAGATATGTCAGTTAGTGTTCCAGATGATGTTGATGGTGTTTCCCTCTCTCTCTCCTGATGATGTTGTAGAATACCCTTCTTGTTAAGGGGGAGTGTTGAAATATTGTAACTGAAAAGAGTAATATATTTATTATTGATTTATTATCCATTAGATCAATCCCCTTTTGTGGATTGATCATGTCGAGCATTGTAATTGACCAAATCCTCTTTTGTGGATTGGTCAAACCCTAAATATATTGTGAAAATTGAGAAGTCATCCCTTAGTCTAATTAAAGTGGTTGTAACCACTAAGAAGACAAGTCAGCCCTGCCCAGTGAAGAGACACCTTTCTAGCAGCTGCCAGTTTGTATAAATAAAGGAATCCAGTGTCTCATTATCTCACTCACTCATTCAATCATCCAATTTGCAAGTTTGGTAGCGGCAGTTGGGAGAAGAAGGGAGAGAGAGGCACATTTCTCAGTGTTGGATATTCTCTAGTGTTTTTTGTTTATTATCTTGGCATTGTATTGGCTATCTATATTAAGGAAGTTTTTGATGGGTTTTCTCCCCCATGAGGGTTTCCCAGGATAAATGATGTGTATATTGTGATTTTGATTCTCTCAGTGATCCTACCTATGTTATTGTTATATAGTAAATTGAAAAGAAACCTAATAATATCTCAAAACTTAACAAAGGGGAACCCTAGTTTTGAATTTTCAAAAGATAAATGCAAAGCTAAAGCAACTTCAAATAAACTTTCAGAAGAAAAGAAACAAGATGATCCTATGGATATGGAAGCACTTCATAGAATTATCAAGAAATTATCCAATGACCTAATTGATCTAAAGAAAAGTATTGGAGAAGGGTATTCTAACCTAAATAAATTATTTAAGTTCCCCCCTAAGAAAGATAAAAATTCCCCCCCTACTAACAAAACCAACGCCCCCATATGGATGGCATTAATATGGAAGATATAGTCAAGGATTTTCAAACTTGGGTGACTGAAAATCAAAATGAGGTTGATGAAGAAGGGGAGGAAGCTCAGGAAAAACAAGAGTGATCCCAAGAATCTCAAGAACCTGAAAAACATCAACTAAATTCATTTTTGGACATCTTGTTTGGATATGAAGAAGAAGAATTAGAAGAAGTGCATATGTCACAAAATGTTGTTACAACTAGAAGATATAGCAATAACACTTCTAAAGATAACACCACCCCTAATAATCCCACCACTCCTACCACTTCCACCACCAAGACATCATCTACTCTAGCAAATTTTATCCCCAACCCTATAAAAAAATACACCTTCAAACCAAAAAAAAACAATCAGACATCGAAGCCCAATGCTACATCCACTCCCCCAGTCAGGTTAGAATATGACTTCTTAGAAGACTTGAAAAAGACTAAGGAAAATATCTCCCTGTTTGAACTTATGAAAATCCCACAAATCCAAGAAAATTTTGTCAAGACCCTACAGGGAAAATCCCCCACTAACTCAAAAGAAACAAATGTTGGAGCTAATAAAGGAATAGTCAAAACCAACTTGTTGACCAATGACACTTCACCTAAAAGTTAGGTAGCCACCAACGCTTCCCTTACAGGACAAAGGTATAGATCTACCACTATGCCTTTCCTTATCACCTTTTAAATTTTCAAAATAAATGTCCATAACTGTATGGTTAACTCTGGATCTTCATCTAATGTCATGCCCCTCAAGGTATGTGAAAAAATTAATTTCAAACCAGAACCAGCCAACATCCATATTATCCAGTTGGACAAAATGAGAGTAAAAGTAATTGGGGAATTGAATATTGTGTTGATTAGGATGTCTTCTGTTATAACCCTAAATTGCACCACACATGCTTACCTGGCATCAAGCCAACTCATATCCCTTCTTTGCCAAAAAACTACTGAACAAATCTTCTAAAAACTCCATTTTTAAAAAGTAAACGCTAGCAGGCCCACTACAGCCCGCGGGC
>JASDQU010108414.1:170890-184025 GCA_032191745.1 Picea mariana | reverse complement strand
GCCTACATGTACTTCCTTCTTCAATTCACTTTGTCATCTTCAAAAATTCATTTCTCCTCAACCATGAGGATCCATGTGACATGCCACATACCACTGGAAACAACATGATGTATACTATCCATCCATGGGTGTTGTATCTGCATGTGCATTTTTCTTCATGTCCAAATACCTTCATCAATCTTGCGGTCCAAAACCCATGACTAGGGTTGACATCAATGAAAACAACCAATCTTCCAACAATCATCTATAGTGATTTCATCCTAGAGAGGTAAATTATAAGAGAGGTAACTACTTTAGGAAGTAGCTTTAAGAAATTTTGAGGAGGTTGAAGATAAACCTTTCCACTTAGGGTAAAAGGAAAAAGAGAAAAAAACTTTTCTATGTGGAAGGATGGAGAAGTAAATGCATCCCCTTACATAAAAAAGGGAAGGGTTGGAGGGAAATTACTAATAGGGTTTACAAAAATTAACTTTATATTTAGAGTGAGGTACCATAATATCACAAGGATAGGAAATACCCAAGATTGAACTCTCAAAAGGGAAATTGAGCCGACCCTCAATTTTTGGGAGAAATCAAGAAAACTAGGTTGGAGAGAAAGGAAAGACATTAAGTTACTTATGAGATCAAATATATTAGTGTACTATGGTTCTTAGGAATTATAGTGATGAGTAGGTTAGATTTATTCTATAACAACTAATAAATAATGAACAAATTGACAAATGGAGAGAAACTGACTAGGATTAATCAACATCTTTGTCTCTTGTGAGCTAATTAGAATATTTTCTTGAAAGGAAAGCATAAAGTTGAAATGAATACATGGCCTAATTAAACCCTCTTTTAAATTAATGAAAAAAACAAACTATTCACATTAACTAGATTACCCAATTCCTTCTTATGACAAAGTAATCAAGAGGGGAACTTACAATTTATTTCACCTCCTAGGTGGGAACAATCCTTTAACTAGGCCCAATCTAATATCTGAATTTAATATACACAATACCTACAAAAAAAAGGGAATATACAATGTATTATAGGAAAATAAAAATAACAAGACAACAACAGAGGTTTAGGGCCTACTCAACGTATCTAAGTAGTACTCTTCCTCTTGAAAAAAAAATTAGGATGTGTTATCTCCAAATGAAATGAAATAAGATAAACAAACAAGACACACATACAAATATAAATATAAACCAAATATATGTGAGTATGATGCCCTCTGTACCATCAATTGAGAATTTTACCTCCTCATCCATATACTTATGTTGAATATTCCTTAGAGTAGGAGGGATAAGATGACTAAATGCGATTGATGAAAGAGAAAAACACCTAAATCGATCCAACAAAATCATATAAGGAGATATAATACAAATGGAGAGGAAATTACCTCCTATATAAACTTCTAAATAGGTGGAGAGTTAATAGAGACAACAAATTTGAACAAGCCTTAGTRCGTGGAAGGAGATCATGAGATCACTAGAGAGCTAAAACTTCAATTGAGTTTTGGCATATGAGAGCATATTTAAAACCATTAAAACCTAGATATATAGTGACATAGATATATTTGGGGGTAATTGAGTGGAATTTCGAATCATTTAATTGATTGTTTGGAGAAGGTCCTCCAAGGAAAATATAACTACAACTTTTGACTCATTAAATTGTAGGAATATTGGTTGAACTGTAGGAATTTGTTGGAAACTCCTCCCTTTGTATCATAGGATCAATAAAAACATATGAAATAGGTATGGTACCATTATGCAAATTACTAGTTTGGTTCCCACTACAATATAAATCAATTTTATATAAATATAACTAGGTGAGGTTCTTAAAGAGCACACCCTAATGGAATATGGTCATTTAGGGACCAAAGGGATGCTCCACAACTAACAAACACCAAAACAAATGCACTATTATTAGAAAATATGGGACCAAAATGGGTCACCAAACACCTACCATAACCAAATAGGAGAGAAAGGATGACAATGAATAAAAGGGCACTTCACCATGGCATTAGAGATCAAATGGAAATCCACAATCACACATATAAACTAAAGCAATGAGAGATACTTCAACACACTATGAACCATCTCTAGGATGGATAGGAGGGAATTAGTGTTTTCATGGGGTAGGTAATGTATGGATATTGTACCATAAAAGATCCCACACATCTAATATGATGGAATGGGTGTCTTCTCAGTACAAAGTGCAAAACCCATACACTATGTAAAGTAGCTGGGGCACATGAAGAGGAACTACGTAGTTTTGTACTTGCTAGGAAATAATAAAGTTATTATAATATGTTACTATGGACCACAATAATTTACAAACTTCTACTTTGTTATGGTGGATACAAGACTAGGCACGATGGTCTTATGTGCAACAACTACTCAAATTGTTAACAAATAAAAATATTCATTTCATTAAATAAATTGTCACATTTTTCAACTAAAATAAAAGAGATATTTAGTTTAGGATTTACCTATGGAACATGTAATGAACCAAATGATTAAAATAATAGAATATAAGTACACACCATGTATAGAATGTGAGTGTGCATCACAACTCCAAGATAGCTAAGTTATACAATAACTTCTTAAATAATAGGAGAACCTCAAAATAACCAAATAAATTTGTACATCACAGTTAACCTCCCTTCAATAATGAATACATGATCTCTATATATACCTATTCACACCTACACATGAGGCCCCTTTACTAATAGGCCAACCCTATTACATATATATTTACACATTACATGTACATTTGTCCCCATATATTCCCCCCTTGGGGTCAATTCATATAAATTTAACCCTATATATGCCCCCCTTGGGTCATAAAACAATGGGCCTCCTTAAAAAATATTTGTCCTCAAAGATTTGCAATTAAAGTCTTCACATGTGATGAAACCACGTAATATGATTTTATCATGTTCCTTCTTTCTTCTTCCATTTTACGATGATCCATCCATCCAAAATCAATTATTTTCTGTCGTAATATTTGGTGGCTAGTTGTTTCATACTTTTCTTTCCTTTGATTCCATGTATTGTTGTTGAAGTTTCTCCAATTTGTAGTTGTTGTTGGTCTCTGATAACAACTTGTTGAAGAGTGGTTTTGTGATGCCTTATTCCATGAATATTGACAAGTATTCCATCTTCTTCCTTGATAATGCTGATATCAACCTTCTTGTCTTCCTTGAAATCTTTCCTAGTAATGAGGGTGCCAATATGGTTTCACATTTGATATTTTTTCTTCACTCTGCAAATCCATTCCATCTATCTTCTTTTCAGGGACAATGGCATCCTCAATCATCTTTGCTTGTTCTTTGATTACTCTATCCCTAGAGATAATACCATCATATTTGGAATGTACATCCTCTATGTGGAGTTCAACTTGTTCAAGTATCTTCAATTGACCTTCTTGAATATGGTCTTCTTTATCCTTTTGAAGCTACAATGCGACCCCATCTATCAAATTTTGACATCCTTCTTCAATTCTAGATTGCATTTCTGATTTTACTTCATCAATATTTAGGGATTCATCAACCTTCTTGCAAATTTCCTTTTCAAGTATTTTGGTAGATTCTTCATCCAATATCCTTATTTCTTCTTGATTTTGACAATTCGTCTTTTCTTCTTTCAATATCTTAACCTCATCCAATAGTTTTTTATTATGATTTCGTTATCAACATATCTCTTCACCTTTCTTTTTCAAATCTTCCTTTGAATCATCCTTTCCCACTTTTCTTTGCTACTCTTTTCTTGATTTAAGTTCTTAACCTCCTTAATGAGTTATTCATTAAAGGATCGTATCTTATATATATCCTCACCCTTCTTAATATCTTCCTTTGATTATTTTAATTCATCTTGAATTCTATACATTTACTCCATTTTTGTTTCCCTAATCCATTTATCTGAGAATATTTTTTCAAATTCTTCCAATGTCATGTTCCATCTAGTATCAAAATCAATCTCATCCACAAATTCCAAGATTCACCATAAAAATATTTTTTTGTCCTTGAAGGAGTCATATCATATTCCTTTTCCATTCTCATCCATTCCATAGGATTGATTTCATCTTTATCTTCATCTACTATAAATTGAGGTATTTCCATTGATTCTTAATTAAGGTCTAACCCCAACCCTCAACTTACAACCTCAATATATTAGGAATAATTATCTCAATTAGTTATAATCCTTGTTCCAATATAATATTATATGTTTTCTCTTTCCAATGGCTTTTGAATCAGCTCAATTAGACATTCCAATCAAACATTATGATATTTTTAAGTGAACATACCTTTGAAATGTTGATTTGGAGTATGTCCTTTTGCCTGACCTTCATTTTGATGTATTTATGAAATTTTGGCCCTTTTGAGTATGAAATTTTGTCATGTAGTACTTTGAAAATTTCTTCTCTTCAATTCCATAGGTCTGACCAAAATTGGGTGTGCCAAATGAAAGTTATGGTAACTTTCCCAAACCTTGCTAAATTTTGGCCTATTATGTAGAGTGAACTTGTACATAATTACATGTGTCCAATATTGGATGAATGATTCTAAAATTAATACCTAATATAATATGGACTTTCCTATTTCCAATGCAATTTGTCTCACAAAATTTGGATCCTCTATGAAGAATATATGACCGTTTTACCTAGAACACCTATTTGAGACTAGTTATAAGACTAGTCAACGACCCTATCTTCCACAGGGTGTATCTCCAAAAGTTCAATGACCCAAAAGCTGAAATTTGTACCAAAGGTACCCTGATATATATTCTAAACAGAATATGATTTTCTATTTTTAAAGTGCCCCCCAAAAAAAGTTACAGAAAAAATTCCAAGATGACTTGCTTTATGAAGAAAACCCTAGGATTGATGCTTTGATACCAAATGTAATGATCCAAATGCTTAAAATATCACAACATAACATAATTACACACCATGTACAAAATGTGAGTGTGGAGCAAAAAATCCAAGATATATAAGTTATAGAATAACTCTTTAAATAATAGGAGAACCTCCTCCAAATAACTAAATACATTTATACATCACAATTCAACTCCCTTCAATAATGAATACACGATCTATATATATACCTATTCACACCTACACATGAGGCCCATCTACTACTAGACCAACCTTATTACATATATATTTACACATTAAATGTACATTTATCCCCATATATTCCCCCGTTGGGCTCATATCATATACATTTAACCCTATATATGCCCCCCTTGGGTCATAACAGAACACAAAATAATATTCCCTTGATCTTGAGGATGATGCTTTGAGGTCACTATTCACAAAATCCATGTTGCTCCCATATCTAAGGCTTACATAATACCATGTTTTATATCTCCAAGGGAATGAAATTTTATGTTTCTCATATTTCTAGGGATATATAGTGTATTGAAAAGTGCAATGGCTTCTAGTAATGTGAATATCCTTCTTAAACTGGATCCATATGATTTTATAAGCCTATGGATAAAGTTGGGTTTCTAAATTCAGTCATGATGTACAATGATTGAAAAATTTATGTTCTTCTAAATTTCATTGTGATAATGAAGTAGAGAGGCTATATATCATATACGTATATTTGACTATGGAACATGCACTGCCATTCTTCCTCTGATTAAATTATACTTGATGAGGGAGATGAGTTTGTGTACACTATGAGAACACCAATGGGGATTCCAATGTAGGATATTATATTTTGACTCCCTTTGCCACAATTTTGTGTAGGATAAATTGGAAACTTTCACAAAAATATCTTTGCATAGATGTAAAACCGCATTATCATGATTGGATGTACTATGCATGCAACATTCGATTTTCTCTACATTGTTGACGTCTTCTTCACAAAAATATGTCTACAAGAAACTAAACCACTAATTGAGTTCTTTAGTGTCAAATCTTTCTTTATGTAGTGGGATACTATGGTTAATCTTAATCTTGAAGGATTTTTGTTTACCAAACAACTCTGATCCATAAAAAGATGAACTAGGTGATATATGGGGAACTATACTCTTGAACAAATTTATAAACTAGTCCAATATCTCTCTATTTTTTTTTCCCATATTACAAAGATGAGGAAAACACCTAAGTACTTTCCCTCATTTAGAGGATGGTACCCAAGGCAAACCCTATAATATTCAAGGCACAAAGAATGGTCAACAACAAGGCTCAAAGCCCTTACAACAATATACTCTTTATGAGATCAACATGTCACTTACAGGAATTGAACTCGGGTGGGGAGGATAAAAATAATTCCTCCCAACAAACAGAGCTAAACCATATTGATAGTCCAATATCTCTTCATGTTACTTCTAGATATATTCTTTGATAATGCTTTGCACAAAATTAGTATCAAGTGTAGCAGAGCCATTGTAATTATGTCTTTCCATCTCTAGGTGTGTTGATTATATACAAGGATGTTTATGGGAGGTAAGATCAAACTTTGGTACTCTTAGTGTTCTTATATAGACATCCACTTCTTCCCATGATCTATGATATCTATAAACATAACTCCAAAAAATAGGACATTACTAAAAGTCCTAAGGAAATCAATCGCCATAAATTATGTTAATGCATATGTTTGAACTCTTTAATGGTGGTGAAGGTCAAGCTATTAGAGATTAGAACAAATCCTACTGATAATAATCACAAAACGTTGTTAGATAACAAAATATTCAAATTGTCTCAAAGATTTTGTGCTCTGGTACCAATGATCTATACCCAAGGTGGGATTAGTTATTGTTAGGATTAAAATAGTCAATGACCTATATAAAAAAAAACACTATGAAACCAATATATTGATCAAGTGAGTTCATTAAATTATACTAATAAAAATATTGCTAAATATTCCAAGGGTTTATAGGATCAACTAGCACATTATATTTATTGATTTATTTTGATATCTGATTCTTATGAAAATCGTGATAGCATAACATAACAACCACATGATAACACAAACAAAGATCAACACTACAAGTATTACAATAATTTTTGAAGTCATCAACTCAATATTTGCATTCCATCCATGATGTACCAAATTATGCTATCTGAACAAGAGAAAAAAACACACATCACACCATAACACACAATATTTAAGTGGAGAAACCTAAATACCAACAATAAAACCATTGTAGAAAAGGAATAAGTAACTTAGCTCAGAATAACCAATATTACAATAATCCATCCTTGGAAAGTAGACCACTAGATCCACTTGTTTTAAGGGGTTTCATAGCTCATAAAAACATGAGTGAAAAAGGAAGTAACCTAAACTCCTATTGACAAACCTACTCATAGCCTAGAGTTGCTTGACCTAGTCAACTTTTATCTACTTAGTTTCATCAATATTATTTTACATTACATAATAGCATGTGTTCATTACCGAAGATGGGAATTCAAACCCAACACTATATGACCTTGGAATGCTTAGTGGCCTCTTATCTATGCTACTTAGTTTAATCAAAATTGCATTGCTTGAATATTTTCCTTATATCACATGTTATTATATTTTCCTCATCTTTCATTGCCAAAATTGTAGGGGGCATGCTATCTATTTCTAATCTCGTAACCATGGGTTTCCCACTTGGTGTTCTATTAATTTCCTTGATCTAATTCTTGAGGCCCTTTGTAGTTAGATGTTCACCTAGGAGGGTGTTATACTTCACTATGATTTCCCTCCAGGTCATTCTAGAATAGAGACACATTGGTTGTGTTAAAGTAAATAATGGATTATAACTGTCAATTAGATATTAGATATATGCATTAATAAAGTCACTTCGAATTTATTNTGCTTAGTGGCCTCTTATCTATGCTACTTAGTTTAATCAAAATTGCATTGCTTGAATATTTTCCTTATATCACATGTTATTATATTTTCCTCATCTTTCATTGCCAAAATTGCAGGGTGCATGCTATCTATTTCTAATCTCGTAACCATGGGTTTCCCACTTGGTTTTCTATTAATTTCCTTGATCTAATTCTTGAGGTCCTTTGTAGTTAGATGTTCACCTAGGAGGTTGTTATACTTCACTATGATTTCCCTCCAGGTCATTCTAGAATAGAGACACATTGGTTGTGTTAAAGTAAATAATGGATTATAATTGTCAATTAGATATTAGATATATGCATTAATAAAGTCACTTTGAATTTAGTTTATTTTATGCCTTTATGCTTTATTTAACTTTAGTGTGTTTTCCGGTCTATCCCACATTCATAAAGTGGATTGACTCAACTATCTTGTAACCTTTTATAACAAATATTTCACTTTCTCATTATTTATGTAATATTGGTTTCCTTTGTGTGTTTGTGTTATCATTATATGGTATCAGAGCCTAGCATTCTCAAAGTCGTATAGAGATTCTTAGGCCTTTAAAAGAAAAGGTTTCCACTCTTGTAACTTCAATAGTTTGAGTGCCACATAGTCTATGTGAGCGTGAATACCTAGGGATGACTGTTGGTAGATATGGATTGAGGGATTTCTAGTTTGAAACATAAAAGAGCTAAAAGGGTTTTGGGTAATTTGAAGCCATGATAAATTTAATTTCAATTTTAAAAGGAAGGTTTACATTTTTTAAGTTTAAATCCATGTTCATTTTTTTAAGGAAAAAGGTGTATGGACTTGGCCATAGGATTGTACAACCATTGCACGTGAGATGTATAACCTAGATGTCAGTTGTACGTATGGAATCAATCCATTGATTTTAGCCACCAATAACTATACAACTGTACATATTAATTGTATGATTGTATGGATTCACTACTGCAACTGCCAAAATAGAAATTGAAGCTATATGGACTTGTTCTCTAGTAAAATTTCTATATTTTTTCAATTCATAGGATTTTGCAGTAGATTCAGTCTATTCTTTCCTACATTGATTCCTAGATTTATAGATCTGGAAGAATTGGTTGTTGATTTATTGTTTTTCAATATAGCCAAGTAGAAATTGACTTATTTGATGTTGATTGCTAGTTGTTTTGTCTATTTTAGAGCTTTTTCAGAGCAGATCTATCTAGATATGTGTGTTTTTCAGTGGTTTGAGAGTATATTTGTGGTTTATTGGGATACTTTTGAGTAGGTTTGGAAAAATATATGTATTTTGGGATATTTTTGGGAAGATTTATTAGAAATATGCATGTTTTTTCAGTGATATGTGGCTACTACACTATTTTAGAGCTAGCATCCATGTGTTCTTACACTACAATAACATATTAAGGGAGGGAAGAAAAAGTATTTTTCAACATTTTTCTTTGTTTCAATATATTTTTTCTACATTCTTTAATTATATTTTTGCCCCCTTTATCCAACATCATGCTGGAAGGTAGCCAATGATTCTTTGGAAAGAACTAAAATATGTTGACCATTTTTTAGTACAAGTGCTTGGATGCTATTTTCCTAGGTAATGATACCTGACGAAAAGTTGTGGGTAATGATCATGATAAGTTTAAAGAGCGATATAGAGAATTAGTAATGCTACTTAAGTTGTCCATGAAAGATTAAATTCTTCTTGAGGTCTAAACAAGGAAGGTTTCAACATAGATTTGGAAGCATTTGAAAGAGTTGCATGAGACTTTGGACAATGAAAAATCCTTCTTATTGAAGAATATCATTTTTTTGTCACAATGGATGAGAGTGCATCATTATAGGAGAATTTACTCAAGATCAAGGATATCATAGAATAATTTTTTTCCATTGGTCAGAAGATGGAAGAGGAGGGTGGTAATTACATTGAAAATATTACCACATTCTTATGAGCACTTTACTGAGACCTTGAACATCACCACTATGAATGTTGACCTGGATTTTTATGAGCTATGTAATACACTCACACAATAAGATAGATGGAAGAAATAGTTTGGTAGAAATAGTGAGATTGAGGGTTTAGAATAGGCCTTTGTAGCTAGTTGTTGATGGGTCTAAATGGCCCATTAATCAGATGAAGGAAAGTGACCAGTGGTAGGTCCCAATTAGACCCACTCTCATTTGGGATAACACTTCTCACCAATTATGGCTTGGTTACTTTATTAACCACAAAATAATTAAATATGAATCTGAGAACCACAGGTTCTCAGACGAATTAAAGGCTAAAAATTCTAACTAACTATTCCTAAAACTAGAATGAAAGACTAAAGGTCTAAGATGCTGGTTTAATCTATCCTAAGCTAATCTATCCCGATCATGAGAAATCTACAAGATGAACACAGTAAGAAATGATATTACTTACATAGAATGAATTCATGTGACAATAAATATAGAGTTTGATTGAGACGCTGTTTGTAGCCAATATAAATTGATTAACAAATTAAGTCACTGAGTTGCTATGTTTGTGTAGGAAAAAAATCATAATTGTAATTAACAAAATATTGACCAGGAAATAATTCATAGATTAACATCCAAGAAAAAAAAATACATGTATAAACATGAATAGTCACGGTCATACACATATAATCCATTGTCTTCCAGAATGTCTTCAGTCCTTTATTGAAATAACAGTAAAAATACCAGTCTCTTCTCAAAAGAACAAAAGCCCCTCTTTCTTTTACAATCATCTGATTTATAGAACTCCTATGGGACTGTGCTACTGATGTGAACCAATTCTAGATCAACAAATATACTTCAGAATATACCAACACTAAACACAAAATGTTAGAAAAACAAGATCACAGAGGAATAAAATAGAAACAAATGTGGAAATAAAACACAGAAGATACACAATACAATAGAGACACATATATACATGGTTCACCAAGTGTGGGCTATTTCCACCAGATAAATTGCCATGTCCTTCCTTTTTATTATCCAACAAATGAAGGGATACAACCTACAACACACCCGATGTAACTTCCTCTTCTTTCTCTCACAATATCCTCTCTTAGAATACAATATTCACAATGACGCATAGTCGCCATACATTTCCCTCATAAAAGAGGGTTGCCTTCTAGGGAAAGAAATCCTAACATAACTTCTACCTTCAAATATGCGACCTTATAATGAATGGTCTAGATTTACTATGAAATTAAAATATATATTTACAAGGAAATTTTTCCTTCATGGGCTTCACCCTCGAACCCCCATCGGGGAACGATAACCCCCAAACCCCCACCGGGAGCCCAATTTCCTCTGGACCCCCTAGCCAGAGGGATGAGCCCCCCAGACCCTGTAGGGGGGGGAAGCCCCCCCTGCATGGAGGGATGCACAATATTCTGGGGTGTACAGTCTTCATGGGGTATAAACACGACTGGAAATAATGACAGATAAAACAAGAAGATAATCAGGATCCACAACCAACACAAAATCATTCACAACAATATTGAACACAAGATGTAGAGAAAACCCTTGAGGTAGGGTAACACCATATTTTAATCCTTACAGAAGGATACAACTCCTCAAGAAATACTTGCTTTCACATCAACAATATTCTTCATCATGTCAAATACAATGCTTACATATTCTTTTATAGCATTCTCTATCTCCCAGGAACATTCTAGAGTAGGTATCTTCTAGAAAGCCCATTTATTATTTCTAAATACCCATTTATTCTATCCAAATACCATAGTGGGCCTTATTTAATACCACAGTGGACCTAGTCCACCTTACATTTAATGGCCTCTAATAATACATAACCCCATATTACCATTGGGTAACTCCCATATTACCACCCTAGGTATATTAAATTCCACCCCCCTTAAGCATGTTTCATCCCTGAAACATGAGAAGAGACCATACAAAATGACCGGCTGAGAATTGTGGCCAACTGGTACCAAGTACTCCCATCTATCCATCCTAATGTAAGATGAACATAATGTCCAACTGCTGCCTTGGCACCTTAAGGTTTCACCACATCATGTCGATGTTTCCATGGGATTGTTGCTCGAGCATGATGTCTTCCTGTAGTGTTTGTAGTCCTGCATGCACCTCTTGATTGGTGACCTATCTGGTTCCCTGCTGGTTCAAATGTGTGTTGAGGCTCACCCCCTTGTTGTTTGTCGATATGATGTGGATGGAGATATACAATAGCTGTAGGAATTGGTTCCTTTTTATTCAAATATATAACTCCTTGTGCCTTTGAGTCAATGACCTCCTTAACTTCTTTAGTGTTTTCTTCTTGTGGCTGTTCTTCATCTAATTCTATAGACTCAATATGTGATTCAACTTCAAACTCTGCAATAACTTCTGTGCTTGCTGCTATGGGCCCGCCTGTCTTACTAAGAGACACATCCCGCAATGTGATTTTCTTTTTCTTGTACCACAACTTCAAAAAATTCTTTTGCACATTAATATTAACTGTACTAACTGAATCCATCCAAGGATATCCCAAAACAATATCTACGTCACCCATATCTATAGCATAAAAGTCTGAAAGCAACACATAGTTATCCATGGTAATATTCAAATCTTTTAAAATTTGAACATTTGCACCTTCAACTTGTGTGATTTAAATATTATTTGCCGGAACTTGCAATCTATTAACCAATTGAACATTGACAAAATTATGCATGCAACTGGGGTTAATAGAAACAATGTTATTTTCTTTCTAAATACAACCATGAACCTGTAATATAGAGTTTCCACATGAAAATAAACCATTGGTGATTTTATTATCCTTACTCTTGGATTTATACCACTCATCTAACAATACTTTTTCAAATTCTTCATTGGAGAGTGCCATCATCTCACTATGGTTAAGTGATTTATACTAAACAACCGCATCACCTTTTAAAAGCACCCAAATTTTCCAATTCTCTTTCCATTTTTACTTCCTCTATTTTGTATATTATTCAATACTAGGGCCATCATCTTTTCTAGTAAAATACATCTTGCTTGGAATAAATATTCATAAAATCTAGCGTTTAAAAATAACTTACTGTAGAAAATTGCGGATTTTTTCCGGAAAACCTTGAAAAACTGTTGAATTTAAAATGCTCATAACATTACTTCCCAGACTCCTTTTCTGCTGATTAATTTTTTGAAATTGGGTATTTCTCCAAGAGGAATCCAAATTTCCAATTTGTTTCTAAAAATTCTGAGCATAAAGTCTCATATCTTAGCTTGAAGTGCACCACCCCCTTTTTTCTCAAAAACATTTCTGCAAAAATAACCAAAATTTCTTCCCTTCTTTGCCCAAGG